>PNEQ01033382.1:92579-111294 GCA_003012365.1 Medauroidea extradentata
ATATATATATATATATATATATATATATATATATATATATATATATATATATATATATATATATATATATATATATATATATATATATACACATTCAAAAGTATTGGAAATTACTTTGAGTATCATTGCCGAAATGATGTGAAACCATCGGTAATCTGTAAATTATGTTTTACGTTTGCCATTCTAGAAACAACATACTTTTTATTTCACATGTAAATAAAATACGTTATTTATTGTTTCTGAAGTGCGTCGTCGTTGTTCGTGGCAGTAGAACTGAACGAAACTTGAATTATTAAATAGCGTGTGTCATGTCTGTTTTAGTGGCGGTTTTGCGTTACAAATTCAAATAAAATATGCCCTTATTTACGAGATTCGTAACGGCAATAGTGCGTGTTGTGGCTAGATTAGTCGATTGACAGAAACCAGACATTAGCTCGCAGGTATTTATAACTAAGATTACTTTTTTTATATCTTATATTCAGCCCCCGTGCATTTAATGAGTAGATATTGTAGCTAAAATTTATCGGAGCAGTTTAATGTAGTTGTAAACATTGCACGCCCCTATGTAAATAAAAGCACGTGGCATTATTTATGTTTACATTCGGCGGAAGGATATAAACTTGCAGGAAATATAAATTAATCAGGGATTTTTGAGTGTTCACTTTATTCCGAATCACCTATAGGCCTAAACAATACCTAGACACAAACTAAATAGTAATACAGACTTGAAATGACGTGGTGGCTCTTTTGATACGCGCGAACTTCTCCGCTTGTTGGTTGCCCGAGACTGTTTGGCTCCTGCATGTTACTGCAGGTTTCCTGTTGGTCTGGTTGCCGGCTAACAGGACAGCTGCCTTATGCTGATTGGCGTTAGGAGTTTCCACCATGTTGCTGTCCAGGGAAGCCATTTTGCTGGCGTGTGTGACTGAGTTCGCTGTCCTACCGGCTATTTCACTTCTGTATTCCTAAGTATTCTGTGACCTAGAGATGATGGTATATCGCGAAAATATTTTGTGCCAACAAACCTTTGAAAACGCTGTAGTTTCTTCAACATATACGATTAGGTGATATAGTTCTGACACAACGTAGCTGTCTGCAGACCAATAACAGGCATCAAATATTATAATATCGGTATTCTTCTTGGCTCAGTCAAATAGGGTAACAGCTCCAAGTACGAGCTAAAGCCAGTAATCTTCTAAAAAGCTGAACGTAATGTTGAAACCCAGCAAACAGTCAAGTTTTCCTGCGAAAAACCATCACATCTAACCATACCGCTATGACGGGGCTCAGCCTCGAAAGTTCATAACCAGCAAAAAACTAAGCTACATAGAAAAAACTAATTTCAACAATTCTGTGTGACGGTAATGTGGGATTAGCTACTTTACAGAATTTACAAAGAATATAAAAAACTGTGTATTTAGGGAGTGGTATAAACTCATTTGAGTTGTTCGTTTCATTATAGATGAAAACTACCGAGATAGGCTTTAACCTGTTACTTTACTTTCTATAACCCGCCATACTGTGTTTACTTCACCTCGTCGAGTCTTCTGGCAGACGTGCAGCACGTAGCACAATAATGCTTCGTATAATCAGCGGGGTACTCACAATAGCGGCTTGTTGGCGACCACGTACGTCGTCTCCAGACTATACCAATACTGAAGCCGCGGCTGACGCAGTGGCTAGGGCGCTAGCCTACCACCAAGGCGATCCCGGCTCGATTCCTGGCCTGATCAGTCCCTATATTTTCGAATTTCGGGACGATGCCGCTGGTCGGCGATGTTTCCTCAAGGATCTCCCTTTTTCCCCGCCCTCCTCATTCCGGCGCTCCTCCCCTGTAGGACATATTTTTATGTCATCCTTCAGGGAAAGCATATAGATGCCTATGGTTGCCCAATCACATATCTGCACCCGGGGTGTGATAAATTTCCCCTCGGGTACCCTCCTTGTATGATACTTATGTATTACTGAATCAGTCATTTTAGAGACAACGTAAGTCAATTTTATACTAAAATGAGTCGTTGGTGTAATACTTTTCTGCAGACGTATTCAATAAATGATAGCGTTTCTCAAATGAACTCATAGTTCAATGCTTTGTTACACTCGCAAATAACGCAAAATGTGGTTTAATAATACGTGTATTTACCTTTGCATAAAATTATAAAACCCACAACTGTTTTTGGTGCAAAATTTACTTATGTTGTTTCTCAAACGACTGATTATATTATAATTAGATAAATTTAATTTATTGGGGAATGTTAAACAGGGACGAACCTTTGAGAACTTATTCCACGCGAGTAAGTGGCACAAATACGCGCGCAGGCATACGCACGTCAGACGCACAAACCCACGTGTTCTCTAATAGGAAAGTGATTTGGTCTTAAGGGCAGAATCAAAAGCGACGAAGCTGTAAGGGCGACTTTGAAACACTAATCAAGTGCCGCATTGTCCTTACAAACCAGGCGTTGAACTAGCGTGCAAGATTCCCGTCGATGAATTTTTAGTATGGAACTTTAAGCGGTAACCGTACAATATTATTGTTGGAAAGTCTGTAGCAAAGTTCACTGCACGTCTGAATCTGAGTTTCACATACATCTGGTTAATACATTTGGAAGTACGGTATTTTGAAAAGGCTGTTTTTATCAATTTTAGAGGGATTCCAAACGGTTTTTTAAATGAGCATATTTCGACCTTTTCCGAAGTGTCTTTTCTTTTCGTATCTTGACACAATGGGATCATGTGTAATAGTATCGTATATAACCTGTTTACGAACACACTGCAACGCATTTCAAGCTTGTGGTAAGCGGCACCCTTAACATCTCGTAGACAGTGAGGGAAAGGATTCTTTTGTTAAGAACCATCCCGGAATTCGCCTGGAGTGATTTTTCGAGAAACCATGGAAAACTGAAATCAGTATGGCAGAAGTGGATCAAACCCAGATTCTCCCGAATGCGAGTCCAGTGTGTTATCATTGCGTCGCTTCACTCGGCAGCATTTTCTAATGTGCACCAAAACCAACCAAAGAAATGTGATTTTAGAATACTACAGGTTTATAAGTTAATAACTGTAGTTATAGAGAAGTTAAGCTAATTCAAAATTTAAGCTAGGCCTCTCCCACCATGTAATAAACACTAAATAACTCTTGGTACCAATTTAGTCCATAAGTGCGCGCCTATTCGTAAAATGTAATGATATATTAAGAGATAATGTAGATAATTCGTAGCACTCTTCACTTATTAAAAGTAAATGGATAACTTCAACAAAATATGTGACTACAGTTTCTTAATTAATCACTAGACTCACCCGGTAATTGATAATGAGTGATAACGATGTTAACGCCGTACGTGAACACATGTTGTAAAAGTGGCGAGTGGCACTATGCTAAACGAAGGTTAATTCTACTACAGGTTAATAAGTTTCGTAAGTGACAATTTCTGCCGCTTGTTGAGCAGATATTGGTAAGAGGTGTAAACCTAGCAATCACAGAGATTTCATGAATTTACAGTTACACGAAATTGATAATTTAAAAGCACACTTTGGTTTGTTTTTCACTTTAAATCGAAATTATATGACCTCCCTCTTTGCCAAGCCTTGTTCAATTTAAATTTACTACAGTCTCAAAATTTTTAGACCCGTTAACGGTTGTAGCGCAGCTAATGGCAAAATATTTCCTTGTGCAAAACTCTCCCATAAGAAAACACATTTCCCTTCCAACCTGAAGTAGAAATTACCTTACCTAAACGAACAACACAAGTGAATCAATACAGTTTGTAACTGGTACCTTCTTTTTGTAGCAGGTATCGGCGCGGCAGCGCAGATATGTTTGTATGCATTTTTTAAGGAGACAATTACACGCTGACTCCTTTTGCACAATGGATCGTACCATTTCCCAGAAGGAGTCCCTTCCTGAAAGATTCAGATGAGTTTACCGAACAACCTGTACATATGTATATAATGTGTACGTGCGTATATACAGATTGCTGCAGAATTGCTTGTCATTAGTTTGGGGAAGCTAACCTTACATCTAGAGGACCCATAAATGTGTCAGCATAAGTCCAAAAATGCACAGTTTCTGTACTATAGATCATATTACGTACAGTGAACAGCGTGTGGCTGCTCGCTGACAGTGTGTAATGGGCCGGTATTCAGTAACAGTATTATTATTGGCTCAGCTACTTCCAGGAAGTGTTTAGTAACTCAGCGGCCAATTGTGCACGTTATACGAACCTATAGTTGCTGGAATTCTAGCTTGCGCCTAAACGAAAACGCGAATTTTTCAGGTCTCTACCTATTAGTAATTAAATTAAAAATAATAAAATCATCTAACACGTACAAATATGGTTATATTATATTTGACAAATCCTGTAAATATTACACTAAAGAAGACAGATTAGTTTCAGAGATAAAACAACACACGTATTCGCTTTCATAACAATTTCCCCGAGACTTTCCTTAGGAGGAGTTGCTAGCAAGAGTTCGTTTGTCGAATCAGCATTGGCACGTAGGCCTATACACATATCTCCGTTACTAACAGTTCTGGAAATACGGTTCTTTCCAGGAGAGGTAAAACACTTTTATCTATTGACGCCATGTTGGACTTAAGTCGTATCGTAGGTCAACTAAAGAAAACAAATTGGCTTTGGTGCCTATTCGGCGTAAGGTAAAGGAAAAAAAATACACAATGACATCAGTAGTTAAGTCCTTTGGGTTTCGACTCCTGCAAGAACACAAATTTACGTGCTATTTGGCTAAAACTCTTGCATTCGGGGTCTGATAGCACGCTGGCTCTAGGGACGACTTTTGCTATATCACCAATTGTCTCACAGCCTTTAAGTACAAGGCGTTTAGTTGGCATTTGTCTTACCTCAGAACACATCTCTTAAAGGTGTTAAAGTTGGATACGATCATCATTTTATTATTTAAGGTCGCAAAGTTTTCTCTTTATAAGTGTCAAAGTCAAAATTTACGTGTAATGCTGTCATTTAAATAGCAAAACCCAATTAGCTTGCTTAAATAAAATAATTCACGGTTAACTAACATAGTGATATCTAAATTTAAAAAATATCGCATGGTTACAAGAAAACAGTTACGAACTCAACAGTATTTAGAATACAAAAAGTGTTCAGAGGGAATTTTTTAAAAATGTTTTGTTACATAGCCCACGACATGTTATTTCACTGTGAATTATTTCACTTTAGTAACTCAATTGGTTTTCACTATTTACATGGCAGCGTATCATACAAATTTTTTGCTTTTGATGCACCAGTTAGAGAAAACTATGTGAGTTGAAATTGTTCCATAGCAGGAAACTGTATCAATAGTATCGTCTACAAGACTTAACACTAGTTCATAAAAATACGAAATTAAGATTTTATAACACTTGTACACCCTTGAGGTAGCCTGAACGGCTTCGACCAAGCGAAGCTAATTCGAAAATGTCACAAAGTGCGTGATGGATGAGGGATATCTGCTTAGGGATGACGGTCAAAGATCGTTACTCGTTTTATGACATACCTATTTCAGGTCATCCGCTATTATATTAATTTTAGATTTTTTTCTGCGATCCAGTAAAGTTGAAATGGGTACAGTTTGTGTTTGTAAATCTTGGTGCAGAATCTTTGAAAAGGTGTAAAATGATAGTCAGGTGCGTCATTTGGGGCCACAGGGGAGGGAGGGGGGGGTGCAAGATTTCGTTTTCCGGTGACAGTGACCTTGTTGCATCTTTTTAATTAATTAAGCATGTATAAATTAGATGTATTAATAATAAAACTTCATATTTATGTGCTTAAGTTAGCATTATTTAAATTTAAAAATACAAAAAATATATTTATACACATAAAATTCTAAATCCAGGGCCTGTGGCCCCAAATGACGCCTCTGTTATGAATTTTTTTATCACTTCATATTCTAAATATTAGTCTGCTACACCGTTTTACATTGTCAGGTAGTTAATTACATCCAAGTTATTTGATATTTATTGGATGATAACAAAGAGTGTGTTATTTCTTACCTTCCAACAAATGTCAGAAAATATTAAAGTAGTTTACTATCTATTAATGTAAGAAGGTGTAGTAGAATAATATTTAGGTAATGAAATGTCAAGAAATGTTGATATGCCTTCAGGAATGCTTGTAGCTAGGAAAGTACTGTATATTAAAGATGTCAGTGAACCATCCTACTTGAGTCTTATTACCTAGCAACCTGTAGCGCAGGTATCCTGCCTCGGGCCTCTGCTGCGGTCTATTCTTAGTTAGGGCAGTTCGAGGGGAAAAGGGGGGGGGGGGTACTTCAAGCATGCTGGTGCTAGCGGAACCGGTAACACTACTGCGAGCTGTAGACCAAACATGGAGCAGGTCCTCCTGGCTTGCAAGCTGTTGACCGCTGGTTTTACATTCTCTCCTGCAAGAGACTTCATGCTTGCCAACGTTTGCCATTTATTTTATATGGATCTCACTAAACTACTGCATTATATAGTATAGTTAATATTTCGATATTCTGTAGATCATTGCGGTACACTTAAAAAATATCTAGTTTTTGCTAGCCATAATTTCAGTTAAAGTTAATCGAGCCTCGGAAATTTTGATCATTAGCGTATCTCTAAGGGAACATGAAGTTACGTTTCGTAGTCGTACAGCTAAAATTACACGCAAATGACATATACTGCTACATGAGTAAGATATTTTGACCAGTGCTCAATATCGAGGTCCTTAGCATTGGTGAGAGGTGACATGAGGTGAGTATAGAGCGGCCCCAGAACGAAAGGGCGGGGGAAACGGGAGATCCTTGAGAAAACCCGCCGACCAGTGGAATCGTCCGGCACGATTCCTACATGTGAAAACCCGCGTACCGAACCCTCCGAGAATCGAACCCGGGTCACCTTGGTGGGAGGCTAATGATCTGATTATTCGGTTACCGCGGCTCCTATATATTGTTAAATGAGCTCATTAGTGCACCATGAAGTAGTTGATATGTATTTTGTGTGGGCAGTGAGATCTTTCTTCGACAACCATACACGATATCTGTAACTTTAAGGATCAAAATAGATGGTAGAGAATTTAGAACTGAGTCATTTTTGATGAATCACCATTGTGTTTCTGGTGCGTGTATGCAACCCGCATCAAAATTATTTAAATAAATAATATTTGCACTGTCGTTATAGCAGTAAGAATATTACACGTATCAAAATTATGTATGCGTTTTATTAAAGACACAGTCGTTTTTATTTGAGCTGCGTTCTTCTCAGAGGTCAAGTGTACGAATGGTTGACTAAAAATATGTATAGCGTCCATAATAAAACCGTTTGTTGTATTTTGAATTTACAGAATGCAATTCGAATAAGAGCGACGGTATCTTTAACAGAATTACAATATAATTTTCATGTGCGTGGTAATTTCTTGCTATAAATATAGTAAAAAAACCTTAGTTAATGAGGGTTGCACAGATGCGCCTTAAAACACTGGAACAGCCTCTTAAATACGAATTCCAGCTATCACGAGACATTATCTGAGTCATGCCTGTGAGGAACTTGTGTATAAGTTTCCTAGGTATCCATTACAGACACTTTATGCGTTAAGCGTTGGTGGCTCTAGTGTGTGACACAATACAATCTTGCCTGTTAACGGGCACACAGCATTTGTGGGCGTAATTATATGTGTCTTATGAAAATAAAACTGCGTGTTTGACAACTCGAAAACATTATTAACTTCCTCTAATATCTAGCAAGTATAATTTTGAGACAGAGGCTAGAGGTCTCCTCTAACGCATGATCTAACATTAACACATATTATGCAGTGGTGGACTACATAAGTAAAACTACTAAATATGTCAAAACGAAGACATCATATCTTTTTGAAGCAGAAGTATGGTGTACCGGAAAAATTCTGCTCTGACCGCTAGTTGACCTTCAGACATTTCCCTGAGCGGCCTATTTTGGCTATTTACCCTTTAATGGAAACGCAATGTCACAATTAACGTGAAGCGGAACACTCCACGAAAATCCTTGAACATTTCAGCTACGCTGGAAGTTCTCCGTTATTTGCAGCTTGTTCTGCTCTACCTGTGATTTCATCACACGTTGTGAAAAATTAAAACATGAAGACTCATTTCTCTCTTACTCATTTCATTCGAGTGTTTCGGACTCACCCACGTCTGGAAGGAATTACACTGTTAAGATATAAGTACAGCTTTTTTTTTCTAAGCAGTTCAGTTAGCACCAATGATGAACCTGCAGGATCAACTATTGGGTCAGCTTATTATAGGGGGTTCGCGATAAAGAAATCCCGTTAGATGACAATTTAGTCCAAATTAATAATTTTAAAATATTATTTTTTGTGACCTAAGTCGTTGACTTTTGAGTATGTTACAATATGTACACTTTGATTGTTACGTGCACATTTTCATTTGCATTAAAAAGTGGCAGGATTTTCTTTGCAAAAAAATATCAAATAATACTGTGTACTTAAAACATCACGGGTTTGTCGACTATGATATGATAAATACAATTTTAAGATACTGATATTTATTTTCTGGAATAAAATATATATTTAAAATGTATGACGTTCTACAAAATGCAGAAACTTTCAAAATAAGATGCGTAAAAAATCGAAACGAAACGAGCATAATGTAAAGTGAGTTGGTCTAGTGTTAAAGTGCACGGCCAGAAATCTGAATGTAATAATTATTTTTTTAGCTGTTATTTTTCAAATAAGTTATTTTAATGACAAGAAAAGGGGCCGCGGCGGTTGAGTGGTCAGACCACTTGCCTCCCACCAAGGCCACCCGGGTTTGATTCCCGTAGGGGACGGTCCCAGGATTTTCGAATGTAGTATTGAGCCGGACGATGTCACTGGCTGGCGGGTTTTCTCAGGGATCTCACGTTTAACCCGCTTTTCTCGTTCCGGCGATCCTCCACTATAGGGCCTCAGTCTATGTCATATTTGGGGGGTATTCGGATGCATACGGGTACCCAGTAATAAACCTGCGTTCGTGGTATAATACCCCGGCCCTCGAGTGCCTCCTCGTAATGTATTTATTTATTACGATGGTAAAATAAATATTTCTTTCCGTTTGTAGTACAAGCACGAGGCCGTACAGTGTATTCTTTCAAACATCTACCTTATAATTTTTACAAGAACAAACTTTATAATACATAAATACAAAGAGTTTCTTCGGCAGCAGGATTTCCAAATATATTCCTCGTAAAAGTACACATACTTTTTGGAGTGAAAGAAGATTTTATAATACTATCATGAATCAGGCGAACGAAGGAAAACAGAGTAAAGTTAGGGTAAGCTTATGAACGAAGCATATATTTAGGAACGGCAGTGCAAAGCTAACCGATGTAAGGCCTCGGACACAATTGATGATTATTGTTGATGTTGTTGGTGGTTAGTGTTAGCAGAATTGAAGGACAGGTTACCAAATGTGTGATAACAAAACTGCTTGTTGGCAGTTGGAGCTGGTGTGGTTGGAATTGGTCACGAAAGCATTCCAACTCTCATTTTATGTGGTTGTTGTTGCTGTTTTAGTAATGTTCAAAATATTGATATTTTTAGTATAACAAGCAAATAAAACTGCAGTATACGTAAAAGTAATTTTAGTAATTACGTAAGATCATTAGAAATCTCAACTTAATTCCTAATCTCCTCAAAACAAATCATAACACTGAAAATCTGGTTCAGCGTGTATTATCAAGTTTACTTACTTCAGTCGCTTATAACTATGGCCCGGTAGTTTTCGCGAAAAGATTTTTGCCCCACTTTGTTTCAGTGTCGTACGTGCACACCTGCACCTCAACTTCATGATTATTGGCAGAGTTTTTTTGTGCAGAGTTATTATTCATTTGACTGTGCCAATAAGTACATGGATAACTGTGATAAAACACGTCTGTGATTTGCGGGTTTGACCTCCAGACGTTGTATGTTAAGGCACCCAATCACTGACCACAAAGCAGAGATGCAGGTGCGCACGTAAGGCACTGAAACAAAGTGCTGCAAAAATCTTTTCGCGAAAACTACCGAGCCCTACTTATAACCTATGCCTAGAGCCACGATTTTATGGCGAAAAGATTTATGCAACATTTGGTTTCGATGCGTCATGTGCCCACCTGCAGCTCTGCTACATCGTCTGTGATTGGATTATATTACCATCACTGGCCTTGGCAAATTACAGACGTACGGACTCACAATAATCTTATTCTGATTGATGCAGTCAAATGAGAAACGTGTCTGAACAAATACACGCTGCCAATAACCTTGAAACAGAACTGCCGATGTGCACGAGAGACACTGAAACAAAGTGGGGCAAAAATCTTTTCGCGACAAAATCGTGGCTCTACCTATGCCTATGTAATATACAATAGTTTACTGCGCCAACCTACGTCTCGAACATCGACCTTTAACAACACCAACAGCAACCACTAATTGTGCTAGAGGCACAAGGAAAGACAGACGAGGCAGCAGTGATTGGAGGGCCAGCTCGCAGATAGGATAGGTTATCAAGGTCGAGCCGCGAGATAAACCTTCCACGGCCCTTTGTTCCTTCTTCCGGAACTGCATGCGTCCTTGCTGCAGTGCTGTCCCACGATCACTAAGTTCTACAATTAAGTTGTCCTAAGCTGTGTCCATGGGACACTGCGTGCCGATTGGCTAAAATTATCACGTGATAATGTCCCTCGCGTCCCTTGCTGTCTCTTTGTCCCATGTCTTGTCTTGCCCCATGTATATCGCCAATATTAATACATTTGTCCCTTCGTCATATGTCCTTCGTCAAGTTAATGAAGAAGAATATTGAAAACATTAAACGCTACTAAAATAAGTTCGTAAACATAAACATTCATATTTATATTGTCAGCAGAGAAGGTGGAAGGTAACGAGATAATTATTCAAAAATTAAATTAATATACAAACCAAAAGAAACGCGAACAAGTTTCACGAACGTTACTAATTCACGGATTTTTTTAAAAACAACAGCAAATCCTTTTTTATTAATTAATTTACTTATTTATTGCCGGTCTCCTAATTCACGCAGTAAATATATAACGAAACAAAAGAAGATCGAAAATACGAAAACTCCATGAGAATTAACTGCACTCTGGTGTCGCTTCTTTTTAATTTGCAGGATGAGACAGCTATATTGTGGCAACACACTTCTGGGTGTCCCTTGGTGATGTTAAGAAACGATGCGACAAGAGGACACGAAGTACAAAGATACACGCAAATGTAGCACGGCCTTAACTGGCGTCTCGGGAGCACAAAAGTGGTATTTGTTCGGCATTGATCGGAGAACTTCGCCGGGATTCGAGCCGTCACCCCTCCCGCGCCAGCATTCAGCGCAGACCTCTCCCCCACCCCTACTTTCACCCCATACCATTTCCCTGTCCCTTGAGACAGTGTATGTAAGGTTAGATAAGTTTTCTAAAATGCTGTTTACTTAATCGAAGGACAGTTAGGTTAGGTTATGAAACTGCAGTAACAATCTGCATGGCAAAAAAAAAAAATATTTTGTTGAAGCTACAAAATATTTTGGGGGTTTTCCCCCCTGCAATTTCTACTTTGTGGTCACTTCGAAACAATTTTGCTTTCAATACTGAAATAATGTGGTCACCAAAAAATTGTTTTGTGTTTAGTACATAATAATAATTAATTTCCAGAGATGACTTCTACAAAATTTGTCTTTCATTGCGTAACATAACAAAACCGTCCTTCGATTTCAGCAAACAGCATTTTTTTTGCATTTGAATTAAAATTGCTTTAACTAACCTAATATGAGCTAACATTAACTACCACAAGATACGGTGAAAGGAGGGGAAGGTCTGCGCAGAACGATGCGCGTGATTGGTGGTGGCAAGAATCCTGGCGTAGTTCTCCGAACATTGCCGAACAAAGAATCACTTATGTGCTCCCGGGACACAAGTGTCACACATTCTTGGACAACTACATTGTTGACCGCCGAGTGTTTCTGTTTTCCCAAGGACAGTACAGCACAGAGAAGGAAAGCATCCCTAATTTTTTTCTGAACTTCTTTGTGTATGAAGGAATCAGACGTGAAACTGTCTTACTATTATTTTTGAAAATAGATTGTATTGTGTAATGCAATAATTTCTAGATAAAAATTATATGGTCTCTGCAAATATTTTTTTTTTCATTTCGCAGTTAAGTAGTACTAAAACCTTTTTGTTAAAAAAAATTTTCACCATTGAAAAATTATCCTCAAGGAAACTGAAAGGCTAGCGCGTAACGTTTAGATACTGAGGCTGGAACTACGCGACTTTAAATGTTGACCCTATCAATTTATGGGTGTAAAATCTGTACAAAATTATTGGTACGACCCTCTATTAATGTATCTATCTCAGCAGTAAATTTTGTTATACAACTTTGCGAAAGGCCATTTTTAACCATGTCAGAGTCCTCAGAAAAAGAAGGACACTTCTATTGAGAGTGATGACTTGAAAGGATTTGAAAGTTTGTCTCTGGAATGTTTTTTATATTAGTTACGTACATTGTAAACAAGTTGAACAGTTTTTAAAATAATCATTGCTGTAAATAAAATTTAACAGCAGTGCAGGCGGTTCCTTTGACAACGGCGAGAAATATGTGCAGTACAGGCAAGAGACGCTGTGCATGGTCCTGCATAAGTACCCCGGCAAGCCGTGCAATAGCCACGACCGCCACGTTTCACGAGTACGTGATTCTGAAGAGAACATAACAAGAATCGAGCCAAGATCGTCAAGTGTTCTAACTACATCGACCTTTCTTCCTTTTCCCTTTGTCCCCACCTTATTTGAATATACACACTTGCTGAAATACTCAGTCAGAAGTAGCTTATCATAAAAACAGTACTCATACCTACAGTTTTATTGAAATTAAGTATGTATGTATGTACGTTCCGGGAAAAAGGAAATTAATAGTACACACTCCGGGAGGTGATACAGCACGAAACAATAAGCTGACAATATGCAGGGCGCTTTCAAGACAAGTGAATGTTAAATGAGCTTTGAGCCGTTGAAAATCGAGTTTTTAAATAGTATTTTCGTCCAAATGTCGAAATAGGTTAGGAGTAAAATTACGAATCCGAGGATGATTTTAAGCATTTTTGAGATCTTTCACATGTAAAAAGTTCAGCCTTTACTTATAATAAGGGTAGCCACACTTATATTAAATCAAATTATTTTGCCGTCAGGTATTGTGGAAAAAGTATTTTTTTTTTTGTTAAACAGACGAAATGTATTCAATTAAAGTACAACTTGATACACTCAAAACGTTTCATTTGATACCTCTTACGCTTTCCCTAGCGGAAAAAGAGCGAATCGTGTCGAGGTGTTGCCTACCTTCAGAGGCGATATCTCCGTAACGGGTCACTTTCGGACATGGGTTCCTATGTTCAAAATACTTGTTTTTGTGACATCTACCCACCCTATTACTTTGTACAATTTTATCCATCCCACCTTATATATATATATTTATTTATTTATATATATGTGTGTGTGTATGTGTTTACACACATATAGACGTGTATGTCTGTGTATGTGTTTACACACATATAGACGTGTATGTGTGTGTGTTTGTGTAGAATATCTGTCTGTAACGAATGCGTTCCTATATCATTTATTCGACTACTATGTTTAAACTTCGGAAAGTTGTTGTGCTTGAACCAACTGAAGTTTTCAGACAAAAAGATTGGCATATAGTGGAGGGTGTGAAGCGAAACGGGGAAGCGTGACGACACGAAGTACGCAAAAAATTTAGTGAAAAAATTGCATTCTTCCAAATATTTCTAAACGTTTATTTACAGCAGTTAACATCATTTCGCATTAATTAGAATTTTCAAAATTTATTTCAGTGACTTTTTAGAAAATTTGAAAAAAAAAATTAAACGTAATTTGTCCCCTTAGGTATTATTATCAGCATTAATATTATCACTTGTTAAAAATTTGTAGTAGGAAAATTTTTTAATCAAAAAATTTTATCTATTAATTTTTTTTAAAGATGAACGTACTTTGTAGAAAAAATTTTTTTTTAATATAATAAAAATTGAAATAGAACATTTTTTGCAAATTATTTAAGATAATTCGGACCACGTAGACTGAACCCTGACAGCATGCAAGCTTGTTTCTTCCGGGCACCGGTATAAGTCTTTCGTAATAACTTTACAAGATTGCAGAAAGCTTGTGGCAAGCCTGATGAGCAAGTCTAGTTGGAATTTGCTCGTTGGTACGACGTTTACATCCGCCTCCGCCATTTCCGCCGAGTTGTGTTGTTTGTTTTGCGAATTGACATGACTTGGGGCGAAGTTGGGTTATGTTCTTTTAAATTGTGTTCACGTTATGCATATTTATTTCGCGCAGTGTTCCTGATAGATTTTAGGATTGGTTTTTAGGATTCAGGAAAACTTTGCTACACAGGTATCGTGTAAATGCTGGTAAGCTTGTCGCGTCAGGTTTGCCGCAAGCTTGTTCTGTGGTAACTAGGAAACTTGATTCAAGCTTGATTAAAGCTTGCACGCTTGTCATGACAAGCTTGCATTACTGTCTGGGAAGTTATGCACGAATGAAAGAGGCATGGTTAAATGCATATTAAAAAGTCATTATTTTAGCGTTAAGAAAATAAGAAGTGGCGTTAGTTAAGACGTAATTAATTTCTGAGAAATTACCACTTCAAAGGTGTATCAATATAAGTAGCCAATATTACATCCGCGGAAGCCTTTCTCAGTCAAAGGATGAAAAAAGAACATGTGCACATCTTGTGGATAATTTTATGCTTCTGAGACTGAAAAAGTTATTCATTGTAAAATTTAGTAGTGCAGTGAATTGCAGCTGTATGTGTAGCACCGTTCCAAAAATTCCTAAACACATCATTCTTTCATTGTCCCAGATCCCAGAAGCAATAACTCTGCAAAAATGTGCCTGAAGAACGTCACATAAGCTAACCAACTTAATGATACTCAAACCGTTATCCAAAATTTTCAGAGAATGAAAAGAAAATGTGGCCTTTATGCATCATGTGGCGATCACTTGCATAGTCGGGTTGTTACGCCATTCCGTGAGATAATTGTGATACTATCCACCTACACCGTGTAACTTTCCGACGTCGCACGTCACAAATTTCATGAAACAGTTAAATTTGAGAAATTATGTGAAGAGATGACGAACGTACAGAAACCTAGTCAAACTTTAAAATGTTCTGTATTCATCGTGGAGGTAACTGCAGAAGTTAAGGACACTGCCTACCTCAGATAGAATGGGTTATCACATGTTATACTATACCTGATGTGGCCTAGAACCTGTAAAACTTACATATATGCCACTACTGTATTTTTTGTTCATCTTAGTACGACCAACATTCCTATGTGATCTGGTGTGCTGTTTTCATAATACTTCGAGAACTATAAACAAATTCGTATTTTAGTTCTCATAAACATTCGAATGCACATACAAAATATTTCTTCCCACATTTTATAGCAATGATTTTCTCTTCTCAGTGCAGAAAATGGTTTTGTTCCTACATTTTTATTTCTGTTGCAGTGATTTAATCTAGTCAACGCAGAATTTTTTTTTGTCCGAAAGCTTTATCGGAAACCCGATATATTTAAATAGAAAATTACTATTCTTGTTGACGCAAGTACTTCCAGGTGTGCAACCTCCTCAAAGGCGGTGTAGCACCACCAAAGCAGTGAATTTTCAAGATTTTATTTTAAAACATTTTTACTGGCTTCTTACCAAATCAATGTCTGACAGTCCGTAGATGATACTTTTGCACACTTTTTTGTTAGTCATATCGCAGGCATTCTTATTTTTTAACCACTGGCGGGAGAAAAAAAAGTATTATTCCTATCTGCCACCAGTGGTCCATAAATAAGAAAGTCTGTCACTATATAATAATGTAAGAAGATGTACAAAGGTATGATCTGCGGACTGCTAAGCCTTGCTTTTCGGGAGTTAGTGAGGAAAAGTTGTTTTGACGAAGATTGTGATTCTTTTTCGCGCTTTATTCCCAATAAAATGTTTACATTAGATTTCTTTTTCGTACAGATAACAATATAGGAGCTAATGTGCCAGACATAATGTAAATTCAAAATCATTTTAACATATTCGTTTCCTCTCTTAGAAGCGCGCACACAAATGGCTTTGACTAGCGATAATCTGCCTTGGACACAATACTACAGTCTATATTGAGCATGTAGAGAAGGCTGCTGCTAACGGAAATGAATATTTTAAAAAGCGGCTCTTGTGTACGGGATCGGTAATGCCGGCATTACACCTGCCTCAGTAATCGCGACGCGATGGCCGCGATGCGGCGCTTAAAGTTCTCGTTATTTTTTTGCAAACACTAGCTTGGCTTCCGCGTCACAAACGCTATTTTATTAACTTCCCGTTTGTTTGTAATATACATATAATTAAGTAATACCCACTGGTATTACCACATGCAAAAAAAAAAATAACGTAAAAATCACAGGTTCTCTTAAAGAGGTTATGATTTTCTTATAACAACAAACAAAAATCCCTCGTAAAATAAATAAATGCCATTTATGCTGACTCATCAGGTTTACTAACAATTGGACACAAAATTGGAACCCGTTCTTTAGCTTTGTCAAGCCCGCGACGCGAGCAAAGTAGAAAAAGTTTCCATTCGAGAATTCCGTCGTGTCCGTGATTTTTATTGCGCTGACGTCACAGAGGCTTCGAAGCTGATTCGCTGCAAGTTATTTTATTCGCATCGCGCCTGTTGCGCCAATGTAAAGTCAGCATAAGGGCGACACCAACACTTGCTTCAAGCATCCTGTGACTCACACAGTGGCGTATGTTGGTCGTGTTTCAAGGAATGCAATATAAGCTCCGACTGTACACTTCGGGCACGGGGACTCAATGTGACTACCTGTCATATCCAATAATTAGGGACCCTTGTTTTACGCGAAAAGAATTTTGCCTCACTTAGTTTCTGTGCCTTACGTGCACATCTGCAGTTCTGCTTCGTGGTCAGTGATTGGATATTTCAACTGTCACGAGTCTTGGTCTTCTACCGGCAAATCACAAACGTGTGCTGTTGTAATAACCTTATTCTGATTGGCAAAGTCAAATGAGAGACAGCACTTCTGTAATGGGCCTCATTGGCACCTCTAATTTAAACACATGTATTTTAATATAATGTAATATCGATCTTGTAAATGGTCTAGATAACGGTATTTGCAAATCATTCACTGGGGTAGAGGGCGGCTTATGTCTAGGAGAGAAGGGGAAGTGTCACCTGCGAGTGATTTCAATTGTGTGAAAAAGCTTGTAATTAAATCTAGTAAGAGTTGTTTTGAGCTATTATCACGCAGGCCACGCCTCTTATGTACGAACCGCGGCTACAGGCAGCGTACAAAAACGTATCCGCCCGAGTCTTGAACAAATTATTTTCAACTCCCGGAAGCCTGTAGCACTTCACAAATACAAGCTGCCAATAGCCACGAAGCAGAAGTGCAGATGTGTACGCAAGGCGCTGAAACAAAGTGGGGCAAAAATCTTTTCGCGACAAAATCGTGGCTCTAATCATGTGTTGTGTAGACAGAGGTGTATTACTGGACAATACGTTACTTGTCTCTTGTATACGACATGCTTGAGACTGTACGTGGTACATCTACCAGTCTAATGTTCCCTAGAATACTCAAGGTTGTGTATAGTCACTGCTTGGTACCGCATGCCTTGCAACACAACCACGATACGCCACTGCATGTGACCCTTACACACGAGTAACAGAACTGGCGTATACAGTACTGAAGTTTCTTAGTCCACAGTCAAGGTGACTGTATTTTTACTGCTTGATAATATTTATTTATTGTAACATTACTTGCGTATTTTTACTTCTGCAGGTGAATTTTTTATATCCCAACATTGTATAGAGTATGTTTAAGTAAAAATGTGTTAAAATCAAACTGGAGTTTTAATACACGAAACTAGTGATAATAATTACTTGTGAGTAAATATTTGCCGTGACGTTGTAGAATCTGCGAATGAAAGGCTGATGTCTGTGAGCATGCTCGTCCTACCACTGTAGGTATGTGTTATCAGAGTCATATGCCATGATTACACAGCAACGAAATTTAAAATACACGCCAATACACACCGTATAATATTTTATTAAACAATTTTTATGTCACACTAGAATTTCGAGATACCTCTCTACTTCAAAAATGTTTTAAACAGCAATTACAGCATTTACAGAAAAATTACGAAAAGTTAGCCATGTCATTTACGATTGGCGCATAGGAAACTAGAAATACAATATTATTATAAATACAGCAAAAACGTTAAAAATTATAAAATAAAAAATTAATGAAAATATTAAAAACTTTTCTAAAAAAAATCAAAATTTCTTAATTTAAAATCATCTGTCAGTTCACGGAATATTCAAACAGTGCGTAACTATTAGGCCTACACCACGGATATACAGTAGCAATTATTGCGGAGTATTTTTTTTATAAATCTTCGAAAGTATTTTAGAGCAAAATATTAATAAAATTTATTTTTATTGCACACAAAGCCACGCGAAAGTGTTATTACACCCCAAATTCCATGTCTTCTTCAAATTTACACTCAGTTCGTGGAACTACGTACTAATTAACACTGCAGGGACCAGTGGCGTACCGTGGTCGTGTTCCAAGGCATGCGGTGCTAAGCAGTGACTAGGGACAGGAATTTTTGTTGAAAAGATTTTTGCCCCACTTTGTTCCAGTACCTTAC
>PNEQ01033382.1:111394-128941 GCA_003012365.1 Medauroidea extradentata
GTTTCTCATTTGACTGTACCAATCACAATAAGGTTACTGTAACACCACACGTCTGTGATTTGCGTGTAAAACCCCACGACACACGAATGTCAAAACATCCAATCTCTGACCGTGAAGCAAGTCTGCAGACGTGCACACAAGTCACTGACACAAAGTGAGGCAAATTTCTTTTCGCGAAAAGTTCATGTCTCTACTTTACACATGAGGTTAATTCCTTGCGCCGGAGTTTTCGTTTCTAAAATGATTGTAAATACGAATTATAAATAATTCAATTAAAAAAAACATATTTAACAGAATTATAACATGAAACCTAGTTTTCAGGCGTCAACAATTTATAAATTGTCAATTGTGAGGACAGAAAGAAACGCAGGACCCTCAAAACGTGAAGCAGACGTGTAAAACAGTATGATTCATATCTATAGAGAACGTACTAGCATTATTTTTCATTTGTGCGATATAATATGTGCCGCCAAAAACTCTAATTCTGCTTGCACTGGTTTTCGCTACCCAACGAAATGAGACTAGAATTGTCTTAGACTTGAACTATTACTCTTTAGATGCAACATTACAGTGACCCAACAAGGAAATTCAGGGAAAGTATGCTCTGTCCCTGAAAAAAATCTAGCATTGCAACACTCCGGATTTCCTCAAAGATAGGTTGATAAATAAAACGCTTAAATGTTTTCGTGGCAAAGAAAGAGAAAAAAAAGAAAGAAAAAGAAAGGCGCACATTATTCGATAGTACTTATTTACTGGGTTTTCTGGATTACAACATTCCGGATTTCCTTAAATATGATACATTAAAAGCCAAAATGTTTTCTTTGCGAAAAAAAAAAAAACAAATTGTGCGATAGTAGTTAATCTCTTGGGTTTCTTGGAACAGTCACTACAAAAAGGTTTGCTTTGAAGTATAAGAAAAAAATTCGAGGTATTTTTTTTTTTTTCGAAGTTCATTTAGAGACTTCATTGACTGGCAAAATACTGAATGTCTCCGCTTCACGTAGACGGGCTAGCTGCGAGTCTGCGAACTTTGAAATACGGCTTGTCCTGAATTAAAACCCAATATTGTGGAAAGACACATTAAATGTCCATGCATGATTTTATTAGTCTGAGAATTGTTTCAGTGTTACGTTGATACTATGCAGGTTATTTACATCACTGTTGATACTTTTCAAAGCATTTCCAAATGTCATTACATACTAATAATTGAATTGGTCATTTGGAAAAGGGCATATGTCCAGGTTTTGTCAAAATGTGTTTCGTTCTATTTTTGTATACTACGAATGTGTGTGCATCGTTCCACGCGAAAAGGACACCTTCGTCATGACATCCTACTATACTGGATCTCACAGGTTTTCACAGTTCATTTCTAGAAGGACACATGTCCAGTAGATATGTCGTTTTCCAACGGAACAAGTAGATGTGTCTGTTTTCACCGGAACGAAGTAAAGTTGTTTGTTCACAACGGGATCTTGGGATCGATAATCTTTTGCCAACGAATATGATGTTGTGTGATAGTGTCGTGTGAGTTTTAGAATTTTGTGTCCACGACGTGAAATCCAACAAAGCAAGGTTTTACTCATACCATGAAATAGAAGCCTATAAAGGAACAAACGAAGTCTGTACCTTTTTACGTGATTACATCAATGAATATGTCGAATAATCTGTGACTGAACTACACATTTTCTCATATGGCTGCACATGGCAGAATAGAAACCACACAATAGCGAGCTTTCTGTTAGCCTTAGCGTCCAGTGGGTGATTTAAAAAAAAAATTCCATTAATTTCCGATTAGGGGACATTCATTTAATGACTGTGATGGAAACTTCTCTGTTTTGAAACGAAAAATACGAAAGGAGGACAGACTTTATACAGAACATCCGTATATTAGATTGATTGTAGAATCAACTGCCATGGCATTTTCCGTGAAAAAGTTAAAACTTCTGATATTATTGATTTTTAAAAGTGGTAGCCAATCTTCTATGGAACGTCTGTGCTCCCACTTTCGTCTCTAGGCAAACATATTCATCGAAAGGACGAAATTATTTTTCCAGATCTCCAAATATTGTTATTTTCTATTTTATTGTGAAAATCCTGGAGTGTTACACGTTTCTGAGTGGATTGATGGACTGGTGTCAGAAGATGTTCCTTTATCACGACGAGCTGGTCTTTGTGCAGTCTCGCTAACAGTGGGCGACTGCCTACCAATGTAAAAAATTAAATAAAATAACAAATCGGGGAAATAAAAAAAAATACTTCAGTAAATTCCTGAAGGACAGTTGCCTTTCTCCAGTGAACTAATAAACAACTTGGCCAACTACTGAAAAGGACGAAACATCCGAAGAAGTTTTAAAAAATGTGAACATTTACTGTGAAACCTTTTTTTTTTTGTGCGTTTCACTTGAGAACAGTCATCGGAAATATAATGATGCAGTGCAACAGATGTATTATGTTTCATTTCTGTTATATACAATAAAACGTTAATAGTTGCATACTTTTGAGCAGAATAAGCACAGTGATTTGGAAAAGGGCACATATCTAATAGTATATTAATGATTTTTTACCTAACATATTGCTGTACATTCTGCAAACCTTGTGTTATTTTGTAATAATATATACAAAAAATACACAGAAATACTACCGTTATTGAATCAACACTTTTTCAATAGTTATACAGTTTTTTCTCTGTTCTGTAACATTTAAATATTTAGACATACGCCCTTTTCCAAATGACCTATTCAATTATACTCAATGATATGGCAGAAATCGTTAGTTTTCTGTGATTGATTACAATTTTTATTGTAGTTGTAGAAAAACGATTCCAAATGTGCAAATTATTTCCTTTGAAAAGAATTAATGCGTCTTCCTACCTGTATTCTGTGGTATGAACATCTAAAATGCACTTTCAGCCGTGGTATTTTCTGGTTTAGTAAGTTTCTAATATATTTGAAAACCTACGGGGTAACAAGAGAGCAATAAAAGGCACCACAAGAAGCTGTTGTAGGACACGCAAAAGCAAATTGAAGTCAAAAAGATTTGTGACAAATAATGAAATTTCGACACGCCATTAAAGTAAAATACAATATGGAATGTCTTTTTTCTAACATTTGTTAACATTCTTATTATTATAAAATTAATTTGTAACAAAACTGGTTATTTTTTAACAAGTTTGACAACACGCAGTTATTGATGTATTTAGAAAACAGAAACTAGTGAAATTACCTCAGTTCGTAGCTAATAGTATACAAAATGAATAATTTTTCCCCCAAAGGCCTATGATTTATTCGCTTGATTTGATGCATCGTGACAGTATATCTGAGCTGATAAATGTCCTTCCCACCTCAGAGCTTCAAGTCCCTGCCTTTGTAAACTGAAGACATGTCGACAGCAAAAGGTTTCCAGATTTTCGTTGGCTCGGTGCAATATCAGTCTGAGGTACACATGCGAGGAGACAAGTTTTTAGAAATTCTTACAGCTGTTTAACGCCCTCATAAGTTTATAGGGAATTTGTGCCACACATTTCATGTGGAACAGGAAGGAAAATAAACTGTGTAAAAATTGAAAGTGTTTGTGGAAAACGATATAACTACCAAATAGTAAGTTTTTCAGAAGAAAAAAAAAGCCTGTGACAAGTAAATTTACTATTCGAATGGTGTGTTACATTTATTTACAGGATTGTATGTGTGAAAATAATGGTTACAGACAATTTTTTAGAGAAATGTTACTTCAAATGGCACTTGTTTAATTCTCCATGTTAACAGTTATGGAGTTACACCAAGCGCATTCTACGGGCGTTTGTTTGATCAGAACAATGCATTATTGGCACTTATGTCACTTCCTACTGTATTAGCAACAGGACATATAATTCTTTCAATGGTAAACCTCAAACTGTGATTTTCTGGCACATCGTTTCCCGCAAACACTCCTCAATTTTGAGAATAATTTATGTTTCACTCTACTCTCAGATGCTTCATTCAAGAGGAGTTGTGTTAACTAATCACAGTGCAGTGGTTATATCAGCTTGTACTGGTATGATAGAAACTGACAAAAAGGAAAAATTCACAGGTCATTTAAAGATCTTACCACTTATATTGCTAGTTTTTTTTTTTTAAACACATCTCGAATTCAAGATGCAAGCATGATTTACTTGAAATTATAGTAGATTCTTAGCCAACTACCTTAACTTGAACTATACTCGTTATATCATTAAATGCTGTAAATATGAGGTTTCCAAGATTCAACTTAAAGATTTTGCTGATGCAGCAGAATAAGTTAACATAATGTGACATTTCGTTTAAATGCAGTTACATTCTTGCTAAAAGTTTATTTTAATATAAATCATTAACATTTAACAATCTGGATTGAATTTGTTGTACCTATTCACTGAAAAAAATACTTATTAGTCACTGCAAAATATTTTGTTAAAATGAACCTTACCAAATTTTTTTGTAGTTACCACAAAAAAATTTTTGCTGTCCCCAATAAAGTTTTGCAGTGACTACAAACAAATTTTTGTAACCACTACAAAATTATTTTGTGAGGTCCATATTGACAAAACATTTTGCAGCCACCACAAAACAGTTTTTTTCTGTGTTTACTTATGTATGTAACTAGTTTTAGGTAAACTGAGTTGTGTAGGCCTACTTGTATTTAAATGTTTTTAATGTACATAACTATTGTTTAAGTTAAGATGTTATAGATATAGTAATAAACACGTATGTGCTTGTCATTAATAGCTGTACACGATGTGTTGTAAGCCGGCCTCAGGCTAAACACTTTGTGTATAAATAAATAAATAAATAAATAAATGTGAATAAGTGTTATTATGCAACACTTAGTATAAGAGACAACATGTAAGATGATAGTCAAATCTCGCCTTTGAAGAGATGTCCTCAAGGAGAAGACAGTAGCTAGATAAACGCCTAGCGTTAGAGGCAATAATTCGCGTGGTGTGTCAGCCTTAGGGCCAGCGTGCTTCCAGGCTCACTCGTTCTACTCCAATAACATGCAAAATATACCTGCAACTATATGACACGTTATGTGCTTTCCTCCATTACCTTCAGGAGACAGAGTGCCGAAGTCATAAAAATGCCAATTTTAGCTACACTGACTTTTTTTTAAGCTATTTGATGACATACTATAATAAATATGAAGTAACAGATTGGCACGCATTTCTTTGTCTTCGTTACTTCGTCAAAAACAATTACAGTTCAGCGCTGAAATTGTGACAAAGGTGACCGTACAACGGATAGTACCTAGCGCGTAGAGGTCATGATGTATTTGTGGTGCGTGCATGGCTTGTCCTTACCTCTCCTGAACATCCAGATCTTGGACATAGAAAATGTCACTAACTAGATTGCGCAAAAATAACTTTACTTTTATCTATTTATAAATAATTTTACTGGAAAGCCACGCCATTTTATATATGACTTACAAACACGTATATGAATAACGATCCCAGCTTCGAGATAGAAAGCAATTTTTAGACTACTTGTCATTACACAAGAAAAATAATTTTTAATTATCCTGCAAAGATTTGACAATATTACTATAGACCTACAAACACATATTAAACTATCCCACTGAGCTGAAAGCAAAACACGACGAAAATTGATGATCACTTATATTGTTAACAACAATTCAAGCATCAATAAATTTTAATTAAATTTTCAGATCTATTAAATACTGCAAATTGCAGTTATTTCACATCAAACAGGTTATAACTAATAAATTATATTTCCATGACTACTCCCGCAATGAGAGGCTTTCAAGCTCCCTGTCGTCATTGGGATAATCTCTTAAATTCAACAAGACGGTTTCTTACTAAGTCTGTTAATTTGGAAGAGAGCTTAACATAAAGGTAACAACTTATCAAGTTATACTTCACGAAACGTTGGGACGATTCAAATTAAATTATTTACTTTGACGTTTCGTCTTATAAAATTTTAATATAGGTTTAATTAGGTATGTTCACTTTTGTAAAAGGAAACAACTCATCAATAAAAAAAAATTTGTCACATGTAGGTTATTTTCTGTCCAAATACACCTTAGTTTTATATTATGTTAGTTAATCTTACCAGCTTTGATGGAATTGGGATTTTAAATAAAAAATATAATAACTATTAGTTTTAAATTACTAAAGCACTTTTATTAACGGCAGCCATATAATTTATTGTGTTAATTTGTACCTGTATTGCGGATAGTGTGCCATTTTTTTATGCTGGAAACATTTTTGTTACCTTTACAGAATTTCCCTTATTGATTACAGACAAATAGTGAAAATTCCAATTTCCCAAGTGAATTTTTTTGAAACAAAGCTAATTCCTCAAAATCCTCTATTAAATATACTACAGTGAATGTTGATACAAAATATCCGACTAATTTATACTGAACTGGAGCGTTCCTGGTGTCTTAACAGGCCATAAAAACCATGCAGATATAATGGAGGAAATAATTAGTACATTGAACTTAGCTGTTCTGCTGTTTCACATTCTAGAGAGGCGTATGATTACTAATGTTGTCCTCCTGCAGTAAATATGTGTTTATGTGACAGTGCATCTGGATCTTTGAATAATCCTGTTTATACAGGCTGAGTCCGTACAGATTGTGTTAGGCCTAAATTTGTATGGTGATAAATTGTAAAAAAGTAAGTGGAAAATGTGTATTCAGTTTCTCCGTAATGTGAATTATAATGGGAGTTATCTTTCCCTGGAAATTGAATTTACAATATTATCTCTTTGAATATGAAATTAAAAATCTACTTCTTAGTAAGTAACAATACTACGAATAGAGCCAAAAAATGAAAGACAATGATACTAAAAATTTTTTTGAATTTCGGAAATCGGTTTTCAGTGTAGCGTTACTCCCATAAGCTTGATCAGAACAAGAATTTGAACTTGGATTCTCCTAGTTTAAGTGTAATGTTTTAGTTAATTCAGTTGTGGAGATCTGCAAAAACAATCTCGTAATAACGAACAATAGAGGATATAAACAACTTCACCTGAGAAGATGTTAAAATTAAAATGTGAAGATTCGAGCAGAAGTCGTCTAGTCGGCGTCAACGGCCACCACGTTTCCTATATGAACACGTGGGAGAATCCCGGCCTCTGCTCGACCTGGGGACAAAACTGGTTCGCGGCGGCTCGTGTAGACCGCGATAGAAGTCGTCGAACCACGTGGAGGCCTTCTACGGTTATTGCTGATTTTTGAGCGGAGCCTAATTTGGCCGTCCGCTTAGGTTGTCCTAGAAATCGTGTACCGAGCTAAAGGCAAATATTAATTTTAGTCACAAAAATAAATATATGCAACGTTTTAAAAATATACCAAGAAATATAACATACGTTCAACTATGAAAATACATGGAAGATTCTAAACGGAATACGTAGGGTGCATGTAACAGATAGTACGATGTGTAGAGAGTAGCTGTCGATGACGAAACTCACATAACAATTCATGTCATTTGCAGTGAATATTAGTGACTTCGAAGTGAACTATCCATGTATCAATTATATATTGCATGTGTCATACGTTTTTCGTTGTAGCTCTTATACGTGTTTTCATAGGATAGTAATTTTTATATATTTAGTCCGTTTTAAATACTAGGTATGTTGTATACTTATATTTAAATTATAATATTCTGCGTTTTAGTCGTATGGAAATTAGAAAATTAATTTTTTGAATTTTATTAGAAGAATAATTTTTCACAATTGTTTTTCCACTTTCATTAAACTGTCATTCAATTCTGAGCTATGTTTAAAGTTTTAACTGTGCAGCTCAGGGAAGTTAGTTTAACATGGTATATTAAACATTTTTTAAAAAATAATAATCATTTTCACAACATTTCCCCCCTCCTACATTGCATTGTCATTAAGTTCTTAGCTATATTTACTTAAACTTTCAATTCGTCAGGTCATCTGGAAGTAAGTTTAAAATTGATTGCAATATTTATACCGAACCCACATACAGACAAGAAAGTTGCATTTGTCACTCAGTTCTCAGTTATGATAAAGTTTCGTCTGTAGGCCATTGTTACCCCAGCTCATTGTTAGCAAACAGACAAACAAACCGGAATGAGAGTTAGTGAAAATGTATTCATAAACTTGTCTCAACGCTGAAGACTAAGTGTGTATATATATATATATATATATATATATATATATATATATATATATATATATATATATAAATGTTATGTTGGTTTGTGTACGTTTCAAAAACTCAAAAAGTTCTGCACCGATCGAGCTGAAATTTTAGCATGATATATAATCCGCATCAAGGATTGTTTTTATCTACTTTGCGACCACGGAAAAAAAAGCGAGGAAAACACTCAACACTCGCTGACAACCGCAATAGTAATAACTGTTAAATGCCGGGCAGCTGTTTTGCGGTGGAAGCCGCAGCCAGGCAGCTGTTTTATAGAGAAATAAAGATGAATTAAAAAAAAGAAGTTCTGCAATTAAAGTACGCTTAGCGCAGTGGACTGAACAAATCTGTTTGTATTTGATGTTTTAAAGATAAACAGTGAATATAATATAATATAGAATATAGTATCACCATCAATTAACACGTAACTAAAAGTTAGTTACTCTTTTCTATAGTACACGCGGGCGAAGCCGCAACGGGACAGCTTGTTATTTATAATAATGTAATAACGCGTAAAGAAAAAAATTCACAGAAACTTAGTATAAGTTTCCCTAATGTCGTCTACAGTGGTTGAATTTTACAGCAAATTTAATGAAACTGTACGTTTTCAGGGATGTTATTAGTTTCGAAAATCACTTAAATAAAATAAGACCAAACAACACACAACAAATTATATAACTGCGCCGATATTTTACCTTTGTAAGGCCAATAAATCCACTTAGCAGACAGTAACACCGAGGGACAGGTTGTTTTGCGCTTAAAGGCCATGAAACAACTATCGTGCACATGTTTGTCACCTTTAGCGCTCTCGTGGATGTTTCCGCGCCTCGAAACGGGCGAAAATGCCACTGTGCAAATATACAGGAAAAAAATGTTTTTTTTGGTGGCCTCAAAATGTTTTGTCAGTACGCCCCCCCCCCCAAAAAAAAATTTTTTTTTGTGGTGGTTACGACATTAGTAGTCGGTCTCTGTAGTGTACTCGATTTGGCGAGAGTCCTGGGTTCGAATCCCGGCTCGGACATGGCTGTTGTGCTGCCCCTTTACCACACTTCACCATCGTCGGCTCTTTAAGTCCATGCTCTTTCATTTATTTCAAACAATTGCAAATAACTCAAATATTTTTTTAACCAAATGTTTTGAAAAATATTGACACTGTGTACAGTCACACGATACAAAATTTTGCCGGAGAGTTTTGCTAGCAAAAATTATTTGCTTCATTTTGGCTTATTTTGACAACAAAATATGTGATATTTCAGGTGCAAAAATTAAAAAACCTGTTTGGTGTAGCGCAACAGAAAAATTCTGATATGATATATAAGTGTTAAAACGGTAAGAATAAATTTTGATATATGTATTAATTTTCGTAAAAAAATCATTTTCGGAACCACTGCAAAACTGCAGAGCGAGGCAATAAGATCTCGTTGTTGAAGAGCCGTAAAATCCTCTCACAACACAACCTTTATTTGTAGTCCTTGCGAAACTTTATTGGGGATAGAAAACATGTTTTGTCGTCACTACAATAAAATTGCTGAGGTCAATAATAAAAAAAATTACTTTGTTCTGGCGAAAAAGGTTTTTTTTTTTTTAAGTTTATAGTGGTCAGTAAACTGTCTTCAACCACTCTGACGGAGTCCTATTTTCTATGCGATAGTTACCAATTCCCGTATGTATGAAACACATGCGGATGTTCCCGTGGTCCGGCGAACTTGTTCATCATGTTTCTCGCGGTTCCAAATTCCTAGAATTCTGTCACTGCTTCACCCCATCTCAAATGATTCTTTTAAATCATTTTCAGTATATATATATGTATATATATATATATGATAGATGTCTACTTGTCTACTCCCGGAACACCGTATACACACACACATACATATATATAAACCAAACTTGTATAATCCGATCCGCAACAGTATAAAAGTAACGAATTTTTAAAGAAAATTTGGCTGTACTCTACCCTGAGCTAAGAATTTACTGATGGTGGAAAATTTAATGGTATATGTGGAACGAAATTTGTACGCATCAAAGGTGATTAGTGTCATCACATGTAAAAACAAATTTCACGTCACTGAGAGTACAGCTTCGTGGTGTAAAAAAATACTTTCACAAAAGTTGTGTTTGGTTCTAAAAGGTACCTCTAGTTTGCGCGATATAAAAAAAATTTCAGTGGGTCACATAAATGATCACCCGCCATTGGAAAAACTGCCCCATAGTGTGCCCAATTAACTAGTAAAAACAAGTGTTTTAAATTAACAAACGTCGATGCAGTAAACGTGAAAACATAACGTAATGCAGAAGATTCGCACAATGTAATATCAGCTATAAGGTTGATATTAGTATGTGAGTAAATAAGTAAATGTAAATTTATTGAAACATTACACAATGTTTGAAATTGTTAAAATGCATTTTGAAAGTAATGTGTTTAATTTGTGAGGGTAAAATGAAATGTTATCAATAAAGTGGTAATTATCAATTATTTCATTAAACAAAATTGATATTATCGTCATGAAAAGTTAAGATAATTGAATTGCATCACCACACACACTTATGTAGTTGCTGCTTCATATTCACAGCGGCAGTAGTTATGTAGAGGCTAGTGCGCTCGCCTCCCGTCATGGCGACCTGGTGGAATTCCTGAATAGCTTCACAGGCAGATTTTATGCATTTAATTAACAATCCATGTTTGCATACAGGCTATTTGTTACTATGAGCTACATCTAGGGTGTTCAGTTGTGTACAATCACCAATATGTCTTGCAGCAGATCATATGACACCTCAACAAACACGCATTTTCTGGTCTTGATCCGAAGGAAACGAAATGAATGTAATTGAACGATTTGTGCAGCTCTTGCCAGCGATGTCTTGTAAGCCGATGAAGGTTCTGACCCCTGTAGCGCAGTATGTAAAGAGTCAGTCTGTGCTGCGAGGGGTCTCCGGTTAGCATCTGGACCAGGGCATGTTTGTTGTGTTGTCCTTCACCTCATGTCATCCTCATTGACTCTTAATACCTCGTTGTTAAAATGCCCTAATACCCTCACATTTACCCCACCCCCACCATGGTGAGTAATGCGAGCATGGAGTGGAACCGGAACGGAAAACAAAGGTACATGAAAGGCAATCTTCATGTATTAGCCACAATTACCACATGCAGAAAATATGCCTGTGGTGCTATTCAGGAATTACACCCAGTTCGCTGTGATGGGAGGCGAAAGCTCTAACCGCTACATAAAAGCGGCCGCTGTGAATATGAAGCAGCAACTACGTAAGAGTGTCTGGTGATGTAATTCCTTTATCTTAACCTTCCATTTCGATTATGTCAAAATTTTTAAGTGATATAACTGACTATTACCATTATTATTATTAATAACCTTTTATTTTGTCCTCACAAATTAAACACTTTACATTAAATATTAATTTTAATAGTTTCAAACATTGTGTAATATTTTTTATTTCAATAAAGTTACATTTACTTATTTACTGACATCCTAATTTCATTCTTATAGCTGATTTCACATCGTGTGAATCTTGTGCATTACGTTATGTTTTCAAATTTACTGCATCGACGTTTGTTAATTTAAAATACTAGTTTTTACTAATTAATTGGCCATACTGGGGGGCACTTTTTCTAATGGCGGGTGATCATTTATGTGACCCATTGGTATTTTTTTACCTCGTGCAAAATAGAGGAATCATTCAGAACCAAACACAACTTTTATGAAACTGATTTTTTTTTACACCACGAAGCTGTACTCTCAGTGACGTGAAATATGTTTTTAAATGTGCTAACACTAATCGCCTTTGAAGTGTACAAATTTCGTTCCACATGGACCATTTCTTTTTCCACCATCAGTAAATACTTAGCTAAGGGTAGAGTGTAGCCACATTTCTTTAAAAATTCATTACTTTTAAACGGTTGCGAATCAGACTATACAAGTTTGGTTTGTTTGGTAGGTCTTGGGCCCCTCTACCACCCGCCTCTTTATTGACGTCTACTCCCGGAACATCCTGTATATATGGAACATTTTCTTCTCCGAATGTAACAGCAGCATTATAGTTATTAACATGCATATGTATAGTGATTTAAACATGGTGAATTTATTGCTTTTGCAGACCTTTTTATACATTCTTCGAATAAAGTTGATAAAAATAATTTGCATTTTTCTCTAGGAACGCCGTTTCCGTTTGTTGAAATATTGCATTTTTCATTTTTTAAAACCATTCTATTGTATATTGCACAAGACCGATAAAAAAACTTTGATAAAGTCTGCCTTTGTTCGGATAAATCTTCAACAGAAACATCCATGCAAGCAGCCATTCAAGGTTCCGTGTATTCTGCCTAGGAATTGTTTATGTTTACCTATGTTAGCCAGTTACAAACACAGTCCTTTTGTTTGTTTACTTGTCTATTTGATAATGTGTATTCTCTGGCTGCAATGGCGCATGTCCAAAATAATTCTTAACTTCTAATCAAACTAAACGACTGAACCGTCGATAAGTTTTTTTATCGGAATAACGATTACCCAACCGCGTAAAAGTTATCGAAGAATTTTTACGACATTAAGGTGGTAAAGTTGGTTAACTGTAACTTCGAATATTCAATTATAATTCTTAAAACTGAGCAAATTATATTTCTTAAACTGGATAAAATCTGACACGGCTCAAGAATACGTATAACGTAGTTTTAAAAATTATCATGAAATTTAGGGAAAATTTTTTTTTTAATTTTAAAGGCCCAATTAACTTAATTTCTAAAATCATATTAAACGTAGTGGTATTTTATACTTCACTGCTTCTACTGTAATATGCCATTCTGATACTTTTGTATCCGCTTGTAATAACTACGAGAAAAAGTTATTTTAAAAATATTGTACCACAAATGTTATGAAAAGAAAGTATGACAATATAAATAAACACAACATTTAACGCTAACTGACAGACAACAGACAACCTAAATCGATGGATATAGAAGCATGACATTTTGTATAGGAGTTCCTTACATAACGTTGATGAGTAGTCAGAAAGGATTTTTGAAAATTCATTCCCTAAAAGTTTAAAATAGAAATGATAATTTGTATGAAAGTTTGTTATTTATGGTGGTAGAAAATTGGAAATCAGCGTAAAGAATTCGGTTTATAAACAAAAAGTAAGTTGTTTCAAAAGTTTTGAAAATTTATCCCTTAAGAAGGTAAAATAAGGAATGAAATTTGTATGGAAGTACGTCATGTCAGAAGTCACAAAAGTGAAATGTCGTGTTGCAGCATAATAGAGTATTGATATGATTCCGTAGTACTTTGTGCTAACTGCCAAAGAATCAATAGAATTATAAATAATAAAATGGTCGCAAAATTAGGGGGGGTGGCTGGGGTCAAAACGAGGTTGAGGAGGCAAAAAGGTTTACCAAAAAAATTGATGAGGAGCTGTGAGTGCGCTCGCTAACGTTTCTGCAAAGAAAACCAATTTATTTGGGCAGATTGGATGAAAAACCGGGCAGAGTAGCTGAACGAGGCACCCAAAAAAATTACCGTTTGCACCATATATTATTTTACAAATTTATACTTACGTGATTATTCATACGCCAGTAAAAATCCTGGTATGTTACAACATAACTGAATTGGTTAAAACAACATTCGCCTGCAATGTTTTAAAATATAATGTTCGCCTAGTTTCTAGCGTTGAAACAAAGCAGACATTTTATTGCCAAGAAGTACACAATGCGATTCTGCAAATAAAACGCGTACAAAATTATTCCTGAGTATTTTAATGTTTGGAGGATAACGACTTTCGTATTACGGCACTTTGAGATGACAGTAATAAAATGGAAAATATAATCGTCTGAGCTAACGTTCGACCTGTCTTATTATTCTCCGTAGCACTTACTTCATATATACTCGTCCACTGCATGTATGGCAATTTCATGACTTACAACATCACCGTGGCTGTGTGTAACTGCAGTCGTTACTTGATGTTTAATGGCTCGAGAAACTAGTAGCCAATTTCACAGTAATGATTACGAATAGACGTTTTCTGTGACTAATAAATAACGAAGCTGTAAGTAGTTCCTGGAAATACAGATTACTTCTCCTTTACAACTACATCAGTTTCCAGACTTTCCACTGTCTTGTTTAAAATACAGTACACTGCAACTGAGCTATGGTGTAGTTACCGTTTTGCCTTTCAACCTCGTTTTGGCCCCCTCCCCTTAATTTTTTTTTACAGAAACCTTTGCGACATTTTTATTATTTATACTTCTACTGATTATTTGGCAGTTAGCACAAAGTACTATGAAATGATATAAATACTCTTTTATGATGAGAAACAACATTCAAAGTTTGTGCATTCTAATATGACGTACTTCTCATACAAATTTCATCACTTATTTAAACTTCTTAGGGAACTAATTTTCAAAACTGTTAAAACAACTGGCTTATATTTATAAACAGGATTCTTAACGTAAATTTCCATATTACTACCTTCATAAATGGCAAACTTCCATACAAATTTTCATTCCCTATTTAACACTTTTAGGGAATGAATTTTCAAAAATCCTTTTTGATTACTCATCAACGTTATGTAAGGAACTTCTATGCAAAATGTCATGCTTCTATATCCACCGATTTAGGTTGCCCGTTGTATGTCAGTTGGTGTTAAGTGTTTTGTTTAGTTAGATTGTCATACTTGCTTTTCATAAAGTTTGTGCTAAAATATTTTAAAAATAACTTTTTCTCGTAGTTATTACAGACGGATACAAAGTATCAGCATGGCATATTACAGCAGAAGTCATTTTTGAAGTACAATACACCACTACATTTAGTATAATTGTAGAAATTAAGATTATTGGGCCCTTGAAAATGGAAATTTTAAAAAATCCCAAAATTTTATGATAATTTTTTTAAGCAACTTTATACGTATTCTGAAGCCCTTTCACGTTTCCTAAGGTTTAAGAAGAATAATTTGCACAGGTTTATGAATGCGCTTTCAACAGGCGTTCACCTGGCAACTTGTCCACTTCTTCCAGTCTATAAACGTCTTTATGGTGTCTACCAGCTGAAAGAGCTACACAAAACTAAAAAAACTTAATTTATTTGAATCCTGAACTCATTAAAACCCTCAACGATTGTTGACAAATACTAAACAAAAAAAAACACGAACAGGTTTTCGAAAGAGCTTCAGACTACTTTTACTTTACAATGAAGATCCATCCACGCACAGCAGTTATCCAACTACAAAAATATGTCTATAGTGCGCTTCTTACGCTGAAGAGGCTTTCGGAAGATGGTTAAAACTCAAAAGTCGACTATAGACATGAACCATAACATACAACTTGAAACGGTACCTGCCTACCTGGATGTCAAGGGGCCGCGATTGTCGCAGTGCCTTAGAACACTCACTCCTCAGCTATGCGTTCCTGACTCGTTTCCCGGCGGGGTCTGTCTCCGGGTTTTAGTATGCGGGAATCATGACGGACCATGCCACTGCTCGGTGGGTTTTCTTGGAGATATCACGTTTACTCCCCCGTGCCACCCTTAAGGGCGCCGCCTACCCGCGCGTGAGAGGCTCAAAAGCGACAGAGTAATAAGGTCGACATTGAGCGCGCATCAAATGCCGCGTCGCCTCAACGAGCCAAGCACTGAACTAGCGTGCAAGATTCCTGCTGAACGGATTTTACTATGGGAGATTAAGTGGTGACCATATACTTTTATTGATGGAAAGTCTGCAACTATGTTCAGTGCAGGTCGCAATCTGAGTTCCACATACATCCGGTTAGTACATTTTGAATTCCGAAAAGGCCGTTTTTAGCCATGTTGCAGGGCTTAGAAACAGTGTTTTTTATGAGCGTGGCGTCTTAATAATGAGGTTTGTTTCCTTTTCTTGCGTTGGCACAATGGGCACCCGTGGAATATTTTCGTAGAAAAGACCTGTTTACGAACACACTGCTACGCATTTGAAACGTGGGGTAGACGGCCGCCTTAAGTTCGATTCCTGACCATTGTAGGGCATAATTTGATGTCATCCTGCAGGATAAGCAGATGCCTACGGGTGCCCAGTCGTAAGTTTGCATCCGGGGTGTGGTATTCTGGCCCTCGTATAACCTACTCATACAATTTATGTACATTTTACCTGGATATCGATTAACATCACACTAGTTTAAGAATTAGTTACTTTTGTAAAACACCTATTAAACGTGTTCTCAAACACACAGCAATACGTGCACAAGAAATCATATGTTGTTTTCAAGCCATCCTGTAACATGTGTATTCGTGGCTGCGAGAGTATAATAGAGTCCATTGTAGTAGAGCAGTGCGCCAGAGGCAAAGGAGAACAATTGATGGGGCCCAATATACCTGTACAGCTGTCATGATCATGTTAACAATTAATGCTTTTACATGAGACATGGTGTCAGAAGTTTAAGCAGTGGTGCAGCAAGAAATAACAGTAGTCAACGATGAACAACTGGAAGCCACCAAACGGTTTGGTGCTGAAATAACATACGGTGAATCATTTAAGAAGTTTTGAACAAAAAATCCACGTCTTTCTGGTTGCATCTGGAAATGACACTGCAGCATAAGGTAAGAAAGTGGCTATGTTTTAAAACTGAATAGGGTACGAAGCGTTGGACATAATTAATGGTTTTAAAATGGACAGTTCAAAGGTAACTTTAAAAATGGTATTTCAAGCATTCAAAAATCCAACATGATTCATGAAACCTTTTCGTAATACCATAATGTCATCCAAAGAGACGTATTAGATTCTAATAGACTGCTCTATAATGAACATTTTTGCAAATAAAATGATAGGCTCGCTTCTAGAGGGCCGCGACGGTGTTGTGAAGACTTCGATTACCGTCAAAGCCATCTTCGCTGTTAGGGAAAGGGGAATTAAAGCCTTCTTAGAACGTATTCGAGGAAATTAAGATTTTCAGCGTTAACCTGGAGTAATGTCTCACGTATTATATGTTCCTTGTTCCAGCAGTACAGTAAAAACACTACCTTCTAGCTCAGTATTTTAGTGTAAGTGATTGTAGCTGTGGGAAAGTGCTCGAGTCAGTATTATCTTCGTGGCTTCTTGGCTTCTTCCGCGAAACAGCTCAAGGCTGGTCCTATCATGACCTTAAAAAACTTCTATAGTTAAAGTTGTTTTGGTTTAGCAAATAGTTTTGGATTTCGTTATTAATACTCATGTTGACGACAGCATCAAAATGTCCAATAAATAAATAGTTAACAGCCCTGTAATGAACATTTACGATCTAGTTTTTCTCTATGTCATGCAGTTTCTATCGAAGTGAGATCTACTGTTATTTTACTGCTAAAACGGAAAATAATTTCTAGGTATGTTGATTTTCAACCATAAAACCTTACCTTTCTAAAAGACGCTGAGTTTTTTTTTTTTTTTTTTTTTTTTTTTTTT
>PNEQ01033385.1:0-19218 GCA_003012365.1 Medauroidea extradentata
CGACAGTGCATGTTTGGCGACGGTTGTGGAAGGGGATGGGAGTTTGAAGAGTTCGACCCTTGCCCGCTAGGGGCCAGCACAAGTTGATGCCCTAGCGATGGTGGCGATTGCGGCGGTGGATTATCCAAGTTCGCCAACACCGTATTAGAAAAATTAACCTAGGCTCGCGACTTCTACCCAGTATATATATTCAAAGCTAAAAGTGAGTTATTCAGGAACCATTTTAAATTGCTGCTGCAATAACATAATTTTTTAAACGGCTGGACATGAAAGAATACTACATTTGCTATTGAATTTTCAATACACATTTTTAAAAATAATTCTAGAACCCATAATGCTGACTAAGAACGTTCATTTTTTTTGTCAAAAAAAATAACTTACGAAGTCGACTTTGGACACGTGGGTTGACTTTGGAACACTTGAATACAATTTTTATTTCCCACACAGTCAACTGTGAGTAAATATTACTCAAACAGCACGTGGATATTTATTGTTCGGAATTTGTCGCAAGTAAATGTCTTTATTCAAGGCTACCATATACACGAGAAATATTTTTGTAATATCCAAAAGTCATCCCACATGCCCAAAATCACTCATGCTAACGGCATTTAATTTTAAATTTATTTAAACGAGACAAATTTCCTTTTTAACATGCAAATATGTTGTATGTACGTAATTGAAGGTTTTCTGCACCTACGATGCAGTGCAGCCCTGCACGACGTAAACTGTATATAAATGTATTGTAATTCAATATTGCTGGTCCTACGACAGTTTCCGTCACAAGTTGCTTGTACTTGATTGCTGTTTAGTTCCACGCAGTCGTCGTGTCGTTCTTGTCGAGGCAATGTGGTTGCAGAGTTAGCCACGTCACAATGCAGCGTACGTCGCGTGATTGTGCAAAGAAAGTTCTCAAACCGCAAGACACTCAGGTGTTCGCCGAAGCCGCAGTTTCAAGATGTAAACCTTATCGTCGGGCGGATGTGCTTTGGAGGTTTAGCATAGAAATTTGACTCACGTCCTCATCAACCTCTATTCTTCTCCCCTTTCCCAACATATATACGCCACGACTCAATCGAAGTCAATAACAAATACGTGATTAAACTTTATAGTTACCCATTTGCATTATGTTTCATAAATTCTTGCAAAACAAAGTACAGACGACTGTTTCTCCTTAAGGCCATGCCTGGTAGACTTACATTGATTTCGTATTTTTTTAAGCAACGCATTTAGATATCTAAGAATCCTATCACTGTTTTGTCACAAATACATTAAATTTGTTACGGATTTTTTTGTAGCCTTAAATCTCAAACATCCCCCCCCCCTCACAGATTTTCTCATTCACAGCATCACTCATTTTACGATGAAAACAAGGAAAAAATTAAGTAATATAATTATTTTGCGAACGAGCTGTCGACTGGTTGAACGTATATTGTGCGTTCGAGGCCTACAAGTGCGGAAGACGTAAGGGCGATACAACAGGCGCACCATGCCTTCTCCTAGTCTCTAAACGCAAGTCATTGAACTAGCGTACTCTCGCCGACGTTTCGCCTCTACGAGACATTCAGTATTGAGCCCGTTATTTACGACGTAATATTTGACTTAAAGGTGTATATACACCCTCATACCATTTAAAAATATTCTACGCCAAGATTTTCATACTTAATAAGGACAAGAAAAACACACATTCTCGCCATTACCGTGCGGAGCGTAAAAACAAACTTGAGAGATATTTGACGGTACCAGAAGAGGTATTCCTACCCGTGCGTAGCGTTCTTTGAAAACTTGTCCTAAGCCAACATAACTAGGGACCCCTGTTTTTCACGAAAAGACCCAGTTTGTTTCAGTGACTTACGTGTACATCTGTCATTCTGCTTCATGGTTATTGGCAGCGTGTCTATATGAAGAGCCGTAACTTTTTTTCACTGAGCCAATTGCAATAACGTTCCTGCAACAACACACGTCTGTGATTTGCCGGTAGAATCCCGAGGCTCGAGAGAGTTACAATATCCAATAACTGACCACAAAGCAGAACTGCAGATGTGTGCGTAAGGCACTGAAACAAAGTGAGGCAGAGTTCTTCTTGCGATAAACAGAGGTCGCTAGACATAGGTAGGGCCACGATTTTGTCGCGATAAGATTTTTGCCCCACTTTGTTTCAGTGTCTCTCGTGCACATCGGCAGCTGTGCTTCATGGTTATTAGCAGCGTGTCTTTGTTCAGACACGTGTCTCATTTGACTGAACCAATCAGAATAAGATTATTGTGACTCCTTACGTCTGTAATTAGCCAAGGCAAGTGAGAGTAAAATTATCCAATTACGGGCGATATAGCAGACCTGTAGACGTGCACATGACGCATCGAAACCAAGTGTAGCAAAAATCTTTTCACCATAAAATCGTGGCTCTAGACATAACTTACCGATAGCGATCTGCAAAATTCGCGTTTTCTTTTGGACACACGCCAAACTTCCAACAACAGTAAGTTCCTGTCACTTTCGCAATTGGCCTTAGACTTATTTAACACCTCCTTCAAGTCACTCAACCAATTATAAACAAATGCAGGCGCTTGTCACTGTGTTAGCGAGCAGCTATACTCTATCCATTCTAAGGTCGCAGCTAATTCATTCATGTGAATGACAATAAAAATTTGTATACAGCATAAATTTCATTTGAAATATTGGAAAAAATACAAGGAAACTGTGTTGTAGCACAATCACAATGGGAAGAATCAAGATATAATTAAATTCCTTTGATTAATTTCGCTAGCAAATAGTATTTCTGCTGCAACCTTAGAGTGGGCAGAGTATAATGAGTAGCTTCTGTCTTCTTCAGTAAACATATATATTCTTGGAAGCCAGCCTACAGGTCAAGGACTACGCTTATCTTTCCGGTCTCTACTTACGCATAGAGACGTAACATTCCGCGGGTTCAATGACCTCTAGGCTGGCTTCCAAGAATATATATGTTTACTGAAGAAGACAGAAGCTGCTCATTGGCTGCAGGTTGATTTTGTGATTCCAAATGAATGGGCCTCCGTTATGTGCTTCTTTATTATTGGTTTGAAGTGCTCTAGGAGGTGTCAAAAAATATAGGACCAATTGCGAAAGTGAAACGAACTTACACTGCTTTGAATTATAGCTTGTCTAATAGAAAATGCGAATTTTCCAGGTCCCTAATTACGCAAGCCGAGCTGTTATCGAATGATCTTGGCATAACTTGACTGAAGATTTTCTACACCGCTTTACCTCCTCGGCAATTGGTTTCATTCACCTAATTGAATTGTATTATTTTTCGCTTTTTTAAAAAAATCCTTAAAATAAAAATGTTAAATCGGGAGCTACACAGCGAATTCCATCTACCTCCCGTAGTATAGTAAAGAAATGCCTTATTGAGCTGGTAATGTATGATTGGGACACAATCCATTCGGAAAATTATGAATATATAAAAATTTCGTAATTGATTGTGGCGTAATTATACATTAACAGCTAAATCGCAATGCCATTTCTGAAACTAAAGGTATTTCGGGGTAAGTTGATCACTTTTAAATTCCTACTTACTACTAGTATCTATCATTTCCTGAAATGTGTAATTTCCTGCCAGTTTTTTTTTTAACATGAACAAAGTGACCTAAATAACAGTTACAGAGCAGAAGATTGTAACGTACTCAAAAGTTAACGTCAAATGTGGCTATGAATATTTTTTTTTTTTTTTTTTTTTTTTTTTTCAAATTTGTTGTTCTAAACGAGTGTGCACATTATCGCGAAACTGCTATAGACATATTTTGTGGAATAATTACTGATTTACCGTTTATTTAAAAAGAATTTTAAAAAAGTGGGAAGTAACAGTATTCTATCTAGCAACTGGAAACCAGACATTGAAAAAAATTGCCGAAGTCTCAAATTGAAACTTTAAAAAATCCAAGATTTTTTTGAAAACATGTTTTTTTAACTGCATATCAACTTGTAGCCTGCAGCATTGTTATTCACTGTAAATTTTGGTACGTCAGTTGGTTTTAGTGGCGTACACAAAACCGTAAAATACAAAGTTTGACGTTTACGAGTAGTTACGCAAAACAACTACGAAAAATAAATAAAAAATTTCATAAGCGCAAAATTTAATCACAAATGATGTCTAAAACAAAGAAATATCTGGTACAAATATAAATAAATGACGTGGGAAATTGATGGCGGCAGTGATGTTAAGTACATATGGACGATGTTTGCATACTCACGCACGCTATATCCGGTGGACGCGGCTGAAGCTGCTGCGACTATGAGACACAACATCAGCCCCGCTGATGACCACCGGCTTGCTGGGTTTCCTCCGTGTGCTGCCATGCCACAACCTGAGCAAGTACTGCAGAACAGATCGCAGACAGGCGCGCGGCCACTGGCACATCCAACTGCAGAGCCACCAGTGTCTGGGCCCGGTGTGCCTTCCCCTCCACACTTCCCCTACACCAGGTGTCCGTGACGTCAGCGCCGCCCCTCGCCCGGCCAATCAGCGACCGTGAACCTGCGGAGAACTCGTTTGTTCCTGCGGTAGACTGTCCTTCCTCACTACGCCGTTCTACGCTCCAGAGAAGTCGAGAGTGAGAAGGCTGCGTCACATCTTCTGTTAATAACGTTAATTTCCTTTTAATAAATTAAGGATTCGACATACTGTATAACCGGTATGTTTCTTTGTAGAAACATTACATTTTGCTATTAGTTGCGTATTATGATTGAAATGCGTTCTGGGTGTTATTTAGTGTTCATTATTTTGTAAGAGTGGAATTTTATCTTAAAATTTATATTAGCTTAATTATTTCACACTTACTCTTTAATTTTTGAATACAATGTCCTACGTAATGAAAGATAAAGTAATTACCTACGTCCTTATTGAAATATATTCAGATAAATCTCGCCAAATATTTAATCAGGAAGGAATTAAGAAAAATGCATCATTTAAGTGACACAGGCTCTTGAGGAAAGGACAGGATATATAGACGTAAACTCGCCCTTAAGTTCAACGCTCCTTGGACAGACGTTTAGCCGCGTAGGACATAGTACACCTTAGCACGTTAATAGTGCCTCGGCAGCCGTCCTTCTCGTTCCGACACCACTGCTCTGTAGGGCTTCATGTCATGTTCCTTTCCATGGCAGCAGCTGTCTAGGGACACACAATGGTAAAGTACGCATTTCAGGTGTGATGCTCTGGCATACGGGTACCTTCCACGTACGATACCTATTTAATACGATGCTTTTAATCAATACGTAATCGAAAATAATACATAATTTAATTGAAACAATACCTTATACGTAGAGACATGAACTTTTCGCGAAAAGAATTTTGCCCCACTTTGTTCCAGTGGCTTATGTGCACGTCTGCAGTTCTGCTTCATAGATATCGGCAGCGTGCCTTTGAACTGTAACGTTTCTCATTTGACTGTATCAATCACAATAAGGTTACTGTAACACCACACGTCTGTGATTTGCGTGTAAAACCCCACGACACACGAATGTCAATACATCCAATCTCTGACCGTGAAGCAAGTCTGCAGACGTGCACACAAGTCACTGACACAAAGTGAGGCAAATTTCTTTTCGCGAAAAGTTCATGTCTCTACTTATACGTACGCACATAAACATACATATACACACAACTACACACTCATATATGGTAGACATGTCATATTCACTCTGAAATTTTCAGGCATACATGCACATGTATACACTTTTTTCAGTGAATAGCGCTCTGTCCCGCTCTCTCTCTCTCTCTCTCTCTTTCATGCGCACACATAAACACCCACACATCTATTAATTTGCTTCATTCTTCATTCACACGGACGATTAGGGTAACGATTATCACTATTTTTTTATATTTATGAATAATTATGATGTTAATTTCTTTAGTTTATAAGTGTTACATTTTTTTCCGATAGAATGAATGAATCGATGACAATTTTTTTGCAAAGTTGTACTAACAACCTGTTTCCAGTTTAAAGGTCTACGTATGTTTTAAACGTTTCTAAATACCTTCAGTTGTGATAGAATTTCTCGAATAAATTACTATACATGCATTCATGCTTTTTGTTATAATACGTGGTATCTTGAACTGATATACCGGGAAGTTGGACTTGACGTTAGAAACTTAATTTTTTTTAAATATCTGAATAACTGGACAGTATATCACATGCTAGAAATTTTTATATAATTATATGGTTCTTATATAGGTAAGGTATTTTAGCGATACTCTGTACCGGAAGTACATTTGGAAGAAGATTCAATTTGGCACATATCATCCGATAAATATTCTTAATAAGTTTTAAAATGTCTCCAATATTCGCCTGTGCGCCTAAGCTGTTTCATAGCTAAAAAGTGTCTGATTGAAAACGTTCTTAAATCTTTTAATTATATGCGTACCATTAAACAGGATAAAGCTTGGAATCCCCATAGAGTATCTGACAAGTGTTGTAAACAACTCTCGAAAAGTCCCCAAGATTCCTATTAGCGCTTTAGTAACATATCTATTAAAATGTCTGAAGAAATATATTGTACTAGGCTTTTGAATATATACGCGTGGAGTTAATTTCGAACAATCATGGAACTCACGCATAGTGTCTGATAAGTGTTCTGAACAACTGCCAAAACTCCTTAACATTACTATTTGTGCTTCAATTACTTACAAAGAAACCGTCTAAATGAAATTTGGCCCTTAGTTTTTTAGATATGCTAAATATGCAGAATAATTTGGAACTCTTTTGCTAATAATTCCAACAAGAGTAAACGATACAGGTTCTCAAAAATGGCTAAAATTACCTAAATAATTTTGTGTGTATTTAAGCTGTTTCAAGGGCAAACCGGACTGACATACATGAAATTTGGCTAGTAATTTTCACATTTGTAACCTAGAGCAAGTGTGACTCAGTAGTGAAAAGTCGATAATCAAGGATATGTTTTTTTCTACTTTTTTTTAGTGATATTAATTTTTCACGCCTATGTGAAAGAAGACAAAAAATCTGTCTGGCGGTTTTGTTTAAAATCGTCATCTCCATGTTGCCTGATTTTTTCATGGCAGTTATAGTTAACTATGTAATCAACGAAATTTTCGTTAATTGATTTTTTTAGCCCAAACCGTAGAATTTCTTGCTTTGAAAAACTTAGCTATCATGGCAAAAACCATTTCAAATAAAACTGCCAGATAGATTTTTGATATCTGCTGTCGTTTCAGTTTAAAAAAAATTGTTATTGCAAAAACTGTAGAAACTAAACAGCATGACCTTTTTGTAGTATTTTAGATAAACGTTTTTTTCTATTACACTCTAAAAACTACTCTATTACAGATTATTATTTCATTTCAGAAAATACCATTGAACCTACCGTAGTTTAAAGTAAAATTTAACACCAGGACATCACTGGAAATATGTATGGGATGTAATGGAATATTTGTGTAGTCTTAACATAATGACATTTTTAAATTTTCTGTCACTTGCAGTGCCTGTGTTATTAATATAGTACCTTAATATCACGGCATTTATACTTGTGAATTGCGCACCTTCTGACATTTCAGTGTGTGCAAAACTTATTATACTCTTACAAAACACATAATTTTAAAAATAATATTTTTTTTCTCAAAATATATTTAAATTACACTACTTATTTTTTAATAAACAATGAATTAATATATTTAACAATACAGTGTACACGTATTTTAGCCTCGTGTTTCTTAATCAAATTCATTTTTGTTACTATTTTCTGAATAATGTTACATATTTCATTACAATTGAGATTTATAAAACTGCATTAATGACGTATAGATCTATTACGTATACATCTTACGTACGTAACCGAGAAATGGAAAGTGACTTGTACACGAGATACAAATAGACATTAAAATGAATGAACGGGTGATGTGTCTGCGTTGATTAAATCTGTGATACTTCTGTTGCTTTCTTTACATTTTATGTTTTGTTACTCAGCCGGTTACATTAATAGAAGTCTTAATTAAATACGTACTTTCTCCTTTATGAAATTAGCACGAAGCTAGTAATAGGTTAAAAAATAAAATTACGCGACAATTTCTTCACCTATGTGTTTTCCATTCCAATGCCGGTTTTGATTGAACTCAGCGTGGGTACTTTTTATTATAGCCAGCAGTAGGTTACTGTTTCAGTTTAATAAATTACACCTAAATTCAGAGTAGAAGAAATTATTATATGCCAACTTGTTATTAAGAGAGTTGGCAAAGTGTGTAATGCTGATTTATCGTAAAGTTATTACTGATATTAAAGTTCTGTGCCAAATAGTAAAGTTCTGGGTTAATTATATATAGAACCGATTCAGGTAGGTCTTAATGTTCGTTACGTGGCTGACCCTTAAAGTAAAGCGGTGACGTTTTCTGTCAGACGAAGCGTACAACTATTCAGAATTTCATTATATAAATATTTCCTCAAATTATGAACAATGAGGGCTGCGAAGAATGTTAATCAATCCGTTTAGTTAAAGTGGTTAACGTAGTATAGCAAATTAATAATTGAAACGTTTTGTGTTATTTCAGTTATGAGTGCAACTACAGTTATAGAAATAATACCAACGTGTGTGCTCACTGTAAAAAAAAACTTCCTGAAATGTGTAGGAAGTTATTATCCCAGAGGCAGTATGGGACAGTCACCATACTTCCGCCTTGTAAATATGCAAACATTTACAGTTGTTATAATAGAAGTCTAGTAACTTCAGTATACATTAAATTGTTTTATAAAAGGTTTAGGAGTGCTACCATGGATGTCTGGGAAACAATTCTACCATACCTACTTTCTAAGTGCTGCTATATGCACGTCTGGTAAATATACAGACTATTTTTTAGAGGTTCCACTTTTGTATTTACGAGACCGATGTTATTGCTCAAATTCATGTGGTCCTATTTAAGTAGAACAATACTAATTCCAGAACACGTTTACAATTCTTCTTTCTTTGTCTGTATACAGATGTAACATGTAAAATAACTTTTGTTCAATCATAACTTGCTTATACTTGTTTGGCGTCAAAGATTTACGCTACTGTTCACTGCGGTGGCTGAGCGCTCTAGCACAGTTGTTAAACAGTGGCTTCTCATTCTGTCGAAACAAGGTTTGTTTCCCCTTTAAACTATCCTGATGTCGGAGTTCCATGGTTACCTACAAACATGAAGCCCAATGCAAGTATGGTTCCTCAATACATATCATGGAGACAATAAAAAATCTCGATTTTCTTTGTTGCCAGCATATTCTTCAAATCAGCATAGCGTCCTGTGGCTTGTATGATCGGACTGTGGTTATACTGCGCGGTATAGCTATTCACAGAAACATCATAGACGTTCAGTCATAGCACACCAAAATTAGCATTAGCCCAGTATCGAAAAAAAAATGCTTCAGAAATAACTGATAACAGTACATTGAAACCTTACAAACATTGAAAAATGTCCCGCGATGTAGCATTGTCCCTAGCCAATGGTTGCTTCCCTTCAGGTTCTTTATTCCGTCGCTAATGACGTAGATGTCAATAGTCTTAGTCCTACCTACTGTTTGCCAGTTCTTAACTTTGATAGAAGTCAAGTTTTCTGAGCGGCGAGTGTCTTGCAGTAAGTCTGGAATTGGGGCTACCTGGTGAAAGTGGCGATCACCTTTATTTACACTCAACTCACTGTTGACTTGGGCGCGATCATGCGACGTGTGTCACGTGTCTTGGCAGACGCTTCTGTAATACGAGCTCTGAGTTTAGATTATTTGGGGGGGGGGAGGGCTTCTACGCCAATTTCCGTGAATTGTTTCCAAAGAAAGAAACTTGAGTGTTGCCATACATGTTAGGTGAAGCGACCATACGTTGGGTTTACCAAGTCGATCCAGAGTTCAGAAAATGAGATCGGAAATATATGACATTCATAATCGAAAAAAAAAAAACAGTTTACGGTCCAAGAGTATGACAGTGTGGTCTTTGAACCATTTCTGAAAACAGGATATGTATACAAACTAAATATTTACCACACTAAATAATTTTTTTGGACAGGCAAATTATTGTTTAAGTTTAAAATTCAGCAAATAACACTTTCCGCATATATTTTTTATGAAGTATGTAATGATGACAACAAAAAACCGGGTTACTATACATATAATTTCAATAGGAAAATTTAAGGCAAAGTTAGTTGTTCTTTGGCTACTTATCTTTGTGAGACTTAATTTTGTAACTGGATTTATTTGCTTGGACATACTCCATTGCGAAATAAATGACTGTCAAAAGAAAACTAAAAAATAAGAAAAAAACATTAAATAAGCAGAGTATACTTTAGTCAACAGGATTCATGCACAACATAAAATTCAAAAAATGGAACCAGGTCAAATAAAACAAGGAACAAACAAATAATAAATGAAACAACGAAAATAAAAAAGGAACCTAAGTTATCATGCGACACAACGATTAGACGAAATAAAACACAGTAGTTTTCCAGACAATCAGTATTATTGCTTACTCATTGTCTGGAAAACTATTGTGTTTTTTACTGACTGTCGCATGTTAACTTACGTTTCTTTTTGATTTTCGTTATATCATTTATTATCTGTTTGTGCCTTGTTCTATTTGACCCGATTCCATTTTTTGAATTTAATGTTCTGTATATATCCCGTTGACTGAAGTATACTCTGCTTATTTTATGTTTTTTTTCTTATTTTTAGTTTTCTTTTGACAGTCATTTATTCCGCAATGGAGTATGTCCAAACAAATAAATCCAGTCCTGCATTTCCATTGCACAGTTCTTTCGAAGATGACTTTATTTTGTGATTTTTTAACTAGGCTATTTGTTACCCGTTGAAAAATGTCTGCAACATTTTAGTTATTCGTGTTAGTATCAGTATAAAGCAAACAACACGAATGTGTAGATAGAATGTGTGTTTTAATTGAAAACAAATTTCAAATTTTCCCCCTCTCTTACGAATGGAGTTTAAAAAAATTACGGCCTGAGAAGAACCATGACTCAAAACATCACGTTTCGATGTCCCACGGTTTGGTCAGTATTTTGATACGTCAGTCAGTGATACCCCTTCTTTTATAAAGAATATTGGCTAGGAGTGTACAATCATACACATAACCTTACTGTTATTGTCACAACATTAAAGAAACTCTCTTTTGTTTCACTACAGTTGGCATTAGATTTATTGTTATTTTTATCGGCCGAGCATTTCTCAGTTTACTGACAGGGTAATAAAACTGAAAAACATTATTCTGTATTTTCTTTTTCTTTCAACAGTGATGTTAAAAAGGGTTTAATGTTATGTTTACATGCTATGTTTATGCTAATTAAATATTCGTTGAAAAATTTTAAGTACGTTTGCTTATTTACGAAAAATAACATATATTTTCCTTTACTATGTTATGATAGTCTTACGCACGTCCGCCGGTGCGTTGCGTTATATAGCATGTACAGTTTTGCTTGAACGGCAACGTTGTAATCTCAACGGTTTTATTTCGCAGGCGACTGATTCTCCGTGCCTACCAGAAGAGTCACGTAGTTATTCTCGTTAATCCATGAGCATATATTTTTTAGCCTTGAACCACCAGCTCTAACCTGACATTCGTGAAGCCGTGCATCCCTTCTTAAAGATATTTGTGCTGGTTACTTAGCTGTTTGTTTGTCTGTTGGAGAAATAATCCGTCTCAGCTTGGATGTATGATATACCTCATAAATAAGAAAACAGAGAAATTGTTTTATGTTTTTCTCTTTGGCATGGAAAAGTTTATTGTTTCATTCACATTTTGGAATCCATGCGGTATTGTATTAGTAATTTTGTGACCAATGTAGTCGCTCGCTTAAATGAAGAAATTTTTATCTCATCAGCCTGTTTCCCATTACAAATAAATGAAGGTACTGAGGTTGCAACTATTTCATAAAATCGAGTAAATTTTTATGTATACCCTTTTATGTCAAACCTATAGATAAATCTATTAAAACAAAATTTAACAAAAAAAAAATGAATAAATCCACGGGGGTTGGGATCAATGCCCGTTAATACCGATTATTATGTTTACTTTTTATACTTTTATTACACCACAGATTTAGTATTGTTTGAGTAAATTAGAAAGTTATAAGCTCTATTACTATATAAAATAATTATGCCAGTCAAAATTCAATACTAAATATGATGTGTATACGGTATTTATATCTCGATTTATCTTAGAAGCAAATAGCTTCTACTGAGACTTCCTTAAACATTACAACGAATAAAAAATAAATGCTCTCAGGTACAAAAAAAGTGGTGTACTCCATTGTTAGCATATTTTTTGTTATTTACTTTGCAGTAAATACCAGAATATTGATAATAAAACAGCATCACCTAAGCTTCCTCGAAAGCTTCAACATACATACAAAACATTAAGGTTATATTGGTATTATACTTATAGAAATGTATGCATGTTATATGAATTTGTTGACAACTGATAATACTGATTTTACTCTATTATAATGATTTGCTTGTTTGTTTTCTTCTTTTTCTTCATCTCAGCAAAATAATTTTTCAGAAGAGTGTGCCATTGAAATTGATTCATTTTATCGTTAACCCTCCTTATAAGAATAGTTAAATGTAACATTTAAAAGACTTTTTGTATTATACGTGTAGTATATTTTAATTATTTTTTTATTTCGTGCGTGTTTCGATGTATGCGTATTTAAGGGTGTTAACGTGGCAAAATGCATAATTTTATATTAGCCCGATATAGTGTTCGTGATATAGACGTTACTTGTGACAGCATTTTCCATTTATAAAGTTTACTTAGCTTTCATAGTTTTCCCATAGTGGCATCTAAAAGTCAGGATTTGCAAGTTACAAGAACATAGGAATAATAAAAACCAAATAACTTACCGTACCCTAATGACATATTTTAGACAGAAATGAAATATAATGGTCATGTGTTTAATCATTGAAAAACACACACCAAAGTTATTGTCTTTTTTTTTAATTGCCATAGAAAACGTCAATTTTTATCATTTACAGATTTAAAAAAAGTACAAAGTAGGTTTACTGTAGGCTTTTAAAACTTTTAGCTTTTGGCCCGTAATGTCTAATTTCAGAACAAATTATTTCATTCAAGTAAGTAGCTTGTTTTACGTTATTGCTATGTTCCTGTAACTTGTGAATTCCAACTCCGACGTGCCAGTATGAGAAGTCAATGAGAGTAAATAAGAATTGCAAGTGGAAAACATTGTCACAAGCAACGTCTATAAAACGAAGACTGTGGCGTACAAGTATTAAATTATGAATTTTCTCACGTGAACAACATTTAGGAGAATATGAAAGCGGCGAATTAAGTGTTATAAGTAACGGGACTCTGTTCTCTTGATTATACGATCCATTTTCGGTTAATAAATAGACGATGTTCTCATGCAGACTGTGTCGTCACGATATAGTGTTACAACTCAGATCCTTGTTGGTTGGATAATGGTTGTTTTATAATCCTCCAGTTCTCTTGCTATCAATGGCAGGTGGCGCAACTGATTGCTAGTTGTGTTGTGTTTCCCACAATTTGAGTTGTCTAACCAGCTGTAGGAAGTCGCGCTCGTCTCTTGTAGTTTCTTCTCACATGTAAGCTGAACTGCCTTCAAGTCTGTTCAAGTGCCCATTTGTTATGAGTAACAAGTTTCTGTAGTGTTATTAAGATAATTACATCAATGAAAGTGGTGTGTCTCCCGCGTACGAGTGAATCTTTTTATAGGTGGTAGTTGTCATTTATTAAATCATTTGTACAATTTTTGTGGAATAAAGTTTTAACGAGTGAAAAGTAAACGATGTTTGAGCATAATATCTTGTGATATTGTTACCATTCCCGCAATGGGTTGGCATTACAAACTAAGTGGTCTTTTTTTACATATGTCATTGCAAGATGATGCTGCCGTGTTGCATAAAGACCCACAGTAAAACCAAAACTAAATAAAAAAATTCCAGTATTAGTTGTTGTCAAGAAACGTATGGTATACAGACAATTCCGGAAAGATATATAGTCGTATACGGCTAATTATGACTTTCCTTTATTTGGTTTGAATTGTATTGTGAGTTTTTCTGCACCACGGGAGCATTCCCTTGCAATGACGTAGGCCTATATGAAAAATTTATGTTTCTAAAGTACATTTCTTAAGAGTGCGTGGTAGATAAATAAACGCTGAAAACATCAATTGATTCCTACGCTTTTTTCGAAGCCAATATGGATAAAATATTAAATGACAATCCTAGATAATGGTATTTGCCAACTTCATGAGTAAATATTTATCCAAAATTACTAATTCGTTACGCGTGATCTCTTGCGCCGCAGTTAAATGCACGAGGTTCCGGCGTCAGAGATTGTGTCTCAGAAGTTCGCAACAGTGGAAACAATTGTGTTTAAAACGTCAGCTAAAGCTATTGTCTATGATTGCTACTGAATAATTTTCGCAAATTGGCTTCAAGAAACCTACAGTTATAGATGAATGTTTTTAGCGATGCATTATGTACCACGCCCTCTTAAGAACCAAACGATAGTTACCTGCACAACCGTCAGATAAGTACATTTGATCGAAGGATATGATAGTAATACTCAACCAACTCTTGAAACACTTTATTTCGCGTACCGTTTAGACACAAATGTTAACATTTTAACATTTAGATTGTACACTACAAATTGAAAAAATAAAATAGTATTTAGTCACAGAGATAATCACTGTTTCCACTTTATCACATGAGCTGCAAGGGAAATACATAATGAATTGGACAGTTCATTAACTTGTTACTAGTATTCAATATACTCTATTGGGCCACTATCGCTTAAACTTTATAATATTTTAAACAAAGCTACATGCTGTACCTTAGTGGATTTATGTGCAACGTCTTAATTTTGTTCTTGTGTCCTTAAACATCATTATTAGAAACAGATTAAAGTATTGTACTTTTTTTATTATTTGGCATAATACATCAAGAAGTTTAGTTTAATATCTATTCTAATTAATTTGTTTTAGGTAACACTTCAAAATATCACAAAAATTCAAATAATACAAACAATTCAAATATTACCAACTGTACCCAAATAAATTTTCTTGAGTATTAATGTATTGAGTAGGGGTACTCTACATTAGTCCTCTAAACGTTAATATATGGCAAATATAGTGCCGTACGTTGATAGCTTATGTGGTCAGTTACATCTGCACATATGCTAAATATTATCTTGGGGTGTTGATAACGAATACGACAAAGCCGTTGCAGTGTTTCTGTTTAACGTTATTCCGTTTACAAACATTGTCGGGCTTCAAAACGGGATGAAAAGGCAGAGCTGGGTAAAAAAAAATTCGTGACCCAATTTTTTTCTTAATGTAACTTAAACGGTCATTTATTACCCTTTACTTTCTTTTCCACCATTTAAAAATTTCATAAATATTTGGTTTCAGAAATAGCATAGCATTAAACTGGAAACCCCGCAAACTAAGTAGCTGGTACCAACTAGTGATTTTATATAAAAAAAATAAACTTGTTATTTTTTAACACAGATATCACATTTTTCTTTTTCATTTACTGTAAGTAGTAACTGCAAACATCCTTATGATAAATAGACAAATTTAACCTCATAACGATTTATAATATATTTTTTTAGTTTAAATTTGTGAAAATATCTTGCGAATATAAATAAATGTGAAATTAATAAGTAACACAACCTCTGCATTTTTTTGCTTACCGTGTTTCGGTTAAGTTATCCGCTGAAGCGCTTGGAATTTTTTTCGTCGTGTAGAAGATAAAATGAGCAAAAAATTTTTCTATATTGCATTAATTTTCCACAAATTTTATACACAGTATATTCTTTTGAATGAAATTCTTTACAACGAATAACTGACATGTAATTATTTGAACGCAGTTTCACCATTTAAAACATCACTGTTGCAATCCTTATTAAATTAAATGCCATATTTTTTCACGGTTACTAAACGAAAATATAACGTGGCAGTTACCACGCCAGATATCGTACCAGTCTAAAAATTACTTCTATATGCTGGCATCATCATCGAAATGACGAGTACATAAGGTGAACTTGACTTAATATGTAACTATAGATTTAATAGAATACTTTGTGTTTACCTGGGGGACTACAAATAGTTTACCAACGCCTTTTACTTGCTAAGAATAACTTTCCCAACAACAATTAGACTATTTATTTAAAACAAAATATTTTTAACGATATCATAGCGAATTTTCAAAAAAAAATAAAGGTGAAAAAAAGAATAATTAAAATAACTATCACCCATACAAAGACATAAAAAATGAATAATAACGAGAGTAAACTTCATAATTTAAATATTTCGAAATGTCTCATTTATGTTATTTGAAAACGTTATGTATGCATTTTGCATTTTGACTGTGTAGTCAAATAGAATAGCGTGTTGGTTTTTCGTCTGCGTAAGAACATAATTTAAGAACGCTTTCATGTTGGAATTTGGTTTCCAACTATTAACTATGTTTCTTACTCTCATGCTGTGAAGCTAGACACCAACAACAGGCATATTCACTATCACTGAAGGAAATATTTTTGTCACAGAGCATTTGATTCACCAAAGGGACGCGTAGCATTACTTTATGTTATGTTACTACATTATAAAATGATAGTGCTCGTGCTGAATGTCTTACGAAGCCGAGCTAAGAATGGAATGACTACTAAAGCTACTATTTAAACTCTCGTTTTTAGAGAAGAAATATTCGCCACAGAATATATTTTTTTAAATACTAGTTGTTGCCAGCGACTTGGTTCACATGGTTTTAAATTTAATACCACTTTGAGTTGTGCAAAATTTCAGTATGGGTACTAATAATTATATAAAATATATTTCGTAAAAATATGTATTTATCATTTCATTATCTAAAACAAAAACCATAATTTAAAAATAAAAATAAAAATCCAAATTTTTTATGGAAAATGCTTTTTTAAATAAAAGTTATCATTAAAAATGCCAGCACTTAAAATTTCACAGAAAAAAATATTACTACTGATGCTACGATTACAATTTATAAACTTTAGTAAATGTAAAGGTTAGCCGTATTTTACACTATTAACTCGAAAAAACGCCTAGAAACTTGCAGCCCGCAATACACTAGCTCATCCTCTCAGTCGCTAGACAGCCACCTCGGAGCGCGCGGAATTTTAACTAACGCACTAATGTTTGCCCCTGCAGCTTTGCAGGGTGTCTTTCAGGACAAATGCTTAATTGCAATTAATGTTTCTTCCTGAATTCTTTACCATCTATGTTACTTACGACAATTTATTCGCGAACATCATGTGAACGCGAAATAGTACGGCGGTGGCTTGAATGCAGGCGCACGTGGTTTGTTCTTGCCCACATGAAGTTCTAAACACATTTCTGATTGGTCGCTGCTTGCTGTGCGGGTTAGTAAGCAGAATCTGATTGACTAGTGACTTACCGCCATTGTATACTACCAGCTCCATGTTGTTGTTTCAGGCGGCTCGAGTTTGGATCATGTTTAACGGTTAGAAACACTGCTATTTGGTGAATAAAATTTTGCACACTTTTTTAGTGTCTTATGAGCACATATGCAGTTATATATTTCATGGTCAGTGATTGGATGTTTTTAAGGCATAAACAAGAGCAGATATTAAAAAAAACTGTTACACAGTTTTATTAAGAATTGTGTATACTATGTTAAATAATTTTCTCACAACAAAATTCACAGTTGTTTCAGCTAATTTTACAATTAAGGAAATTCCCATCAATTGATTAATTAGCCAAATCTATTTAACTCTTTATTAAATATTAGCTTACATAATAAACACTGTTTTCAACAAAATTGTACAACACTTTTTCGGTACCTGCTCTGGTTTATAAATTTAAAAAATAACTGACGTAACAGCTGTATGTATGATGTATCATGGCCTTAACACTCAGGGAGTTGCGTTTCTTCCAGCAAATCACAGACGTGTGGTGTTGCAGTAACATTCTTCTGATTGGCTCAGTCAAATGAGCCAATAAGAGCTGCAGATTTGCACGCAAGGCATTGAACAAAGTGCCGCAGAATTATTGTTATAAATATCAGTTGCTGTAGTGACGATTTTTTTTCTGCGCTTAGCATTTTCTGTGATCTGATGCCCGATATTATAATTTTATGTATATTGTATTTACTTGTGTGTTATGTCTTGAGTTTATTACAGATATAATAAGTCTCATTTGTGAATTGTACGGTATTTCATGTAAACCCATTTTCCATGCATTTTCGATTTCAGTTATGTATAGTTCCTCACCTGAGTTGGTTTTTGCAGAGAACATATTTTAAAGAGAGAATCTCTTCTTTTCTATAAAAAAAAATAATAATAGTGAACACAAGACTGCCAACGCAATAGTTAAAAAGTAAGATTCACATAAAAAAAGGAGATTTATTGCTAAAAGTGTCACATCAAACCTCTGCATCGCGATTTCAAAATTAAATAATTAAGCGAATGGTTTATACACACAAATATCTTTCACACTGGTTTCTCTCGTTGTTTCGGACGCCGTATTTCGTGAAATTAGTAATAGGACTCAGATGGTTTGGCAATGTGATCATCTGGTAACCATGTTGTTTCTAGCTAGTTGCAACGTTTATGGTGTTCTTGGAACACAACTGGTATTCAAGAGTAATAATTCGAACCTCGGCTGTGAGCGGCTAGCAGTATGCTAGTTATTTAGCTAAGCTAAGCCTTCGCAACCGCTCTAATCCCAATATTGCATGTAGTACCAGATCTAAGGGATAATATGTTTGTTTGGTTATGCCTATCTAGCTTTAAGCCAGGAAAATTTAATGGATAGATTATTTTACAGTTAATCATATTTCATATACATGTATATATATATATATATATATATATATATATATATATATATATATATATATACATACATACATACATACATACATACAGAATACAGATAACCCACTTTAACATATTTTTTACAATTTAAAAAATAGAAGGTTGCACAAGTACTTACAGGTGGCACTTGCAGATAGAAAACATTGCCGTCTGTGTGTATGTGTTTTCTATCTGGACGAACACATTGCCATCTGTGTGTATGTGTTTTCTATCTGGACGAACACATTGCCATCTGTGTGTATGTGTTTTCTATCTGGACGAACACATTGCCATCTGTGTGTATGTGTTTTCTATCTGGACGAACACATTGCCATCTGTGTGTATGTGTTTTCTATCTGGACGAACACA
>PNEQ01033386.1:0-13743 GCA_003012365.1 Medauroidea extradentata
ACCTTCTACAAATATGTCACTTCGGTAAGAGGCGTGATGTAATTTCAGAAAGTAAAACGTAGACGTAATTTAAGGTGAGAAAAAATGATGGTATCTTGGTTTGCCTTACGAGACAAAATACAGAGTCAAGACATGAACTTATAAGGGTTTTTTCCTTTATCTAACAAACGATATTTTTTGTGCTAGCAAAGAAATGTGATATGTATATATATGAATGCACTTTAAAATAAAACGTGAAATTCGGTAGCAAATATGTTTGCAAGACTGGATATAAGATAAAAGGAAAAAAAAAACTTATATTAATAACTGCAGTAAGTATACGAATATCAGTAGTCTGGGAGAGGTGATATTTCAGTAGTGAAGAGGTAACATTACCTCCAGTGAAGATGGAAAATATTCGTGTGTGTTCTTACCACAAGCATGTATTAATGGTAAAATATTACTAAGTGTGCGTTGCGCTGGACAACATTAAAGTATTATTCATAGTATGTACCAGTGATAAAACTTCTATATCTGGATTGGACCAAAGCAACAACTAGAAACGGTATACGGGTTAGTATTTGATAAGGTCTCTTCTCTGTAGCTATACGTAGTCATTTAAGGAAATTGTAACCGTTACGTGTTTAACTTTGTGAGAATCGACGTCAACACCTTCTAGATACCAGTGATACAAGTCATTTGCGTGTTGATACGCTGTATGGAGACTAGGAATAAGTAAATGTAATACAAACCAGTGTTGTACAGCATATCGATGTTAGAGCTGTAGACTGTGTGCACGTATAGCATATAAGTACATGTCATGATATTCTCCCTGGAAAGCAACAAGATTCGACGATGGAATGAACTTAGGAGAAAATTGAACCTACTACGAATGATGTATTAATGGTAAAGCCATCATTACCTTCTGTTTCATACGTGAACAGCCCGGAATATCTGTCAATGACTTCAAGATACCCTTGTTGATTCTGTGACATGATTTACAGTACATGTTGACATGGTAGGGTAGGTGGTATGATACGAAAAACATGTATGAATAATGACTGTTTGGTTTATGGGTGTTAGAAGTGCGGGCGCGAGTTCAGGTGTATTAATACGTCTATCAGTCAATTGGGAATATGACGAGATGATTACGACGAACATGTTGAAAGTTGAGAAGCTGAAGCATCTATGGTTGTACAGATATTTATAATAAAAATGTAATTGTACTGATGTTTTTGGCTTTCTGAGGTAGTCTGAAGATATATATTGAAATGAAATCAGCAAGGACTAGCGTACATTACATCATAGTATGAAAGAAAATTCGGTTCGATAACCTTAAGAAGAGTTGGAAAATCACTGAGTTAAGAAATACAATGTATGGTTGGAGTGCTATTACACTAAACCGGTACCGTATTTAGACACACATTGTAGGAAAGCGAACAGGACGAAGCACATACCACTGTATGATATTTATTAAATTGAATGAATAAGAGATGATTGAGTCAGGTTACTTACCTATGACCACAACTCACTTCGGAAAAAAAATAGAACAGTATGTGTTCGATATTTCCTGTAACTAGTGGGAGAGGTAGCAGTGAAGCAGAATTTTCTCTACATCAGTGAATAAGATAAGACGTGATGTGAGCTCGTGTTGAACATCTTCGACTAGCACTGCGGTAGCTTTACCTCTGTTGGCGATATCTTCACCGGTGATAGCTACCTACATGACAATGACTATGTCGACGCATGGAACTTCCTTGTCAAAACTGGCAATATATGAGACTGGGTCAACGAAGCATGGATGAAGCTTCTGTTATGAAGCCTTAGTTTTGCATTGTGACGACATGAAGTTGATGAGCGCAATAAACTAATGTTTTTTGATGCTTAATCAAGCCATACATGGTCATGATTTTTGAATGTTTTAAGGTGAAGTCTAAATATATTTCCAAGGTATACGGTGTTTGTTTTATAAGTAGTTGATTATATATTGAATGTACATAAATTGTTATAATTAACGCGGGTGTTTGACGAGAATAAATATTACGATTTAAATAATTTTTTCGAGTACAAAGTAAAGATAGAATAAAAAATAGTAATGTATGAATCTTAAGTAACGGTTCTGGTATGGAAGAAGGCCAGTGATACGAGATTGGATGATGGTATATGCATGGCTGGGTGATGTGTATATGAAACTGCTCGCTACGCATAGAGAAAGTCATTTCTGCATATATGTACTGTAGAAGAGTGTAACGATCAGTTCGGACAGGCTCTGACAGGACTGTTGGATAGTGAAGGTAGAGTTGTGAAGGGGTATTCGATGGTAGGTGCGAGGGCGTAGGGGTGGAGTGTTTAGCATAAGTAGTATGAATATGGAATTGCACGTCAGTTTCTTCGATTGGGTGGTGTACACAATGTTTGAAAGTAGTCGAAGAGTCTTGCATATGTAACTGTCCTGATAAATATGTTATTTTCAAAACGAATGATTGATTTTATCGGAAATTGAAGGAAATGTAGCTAATTTGGTAGGAGTGTTAGTGTAGATGATGAAGTCCTGTAAGAAATAAAGTCCTTGTAGGTATAACAAAAATATTTATCAAAAAGTTTTTTTAATAATTGATTTTATTAAATTGATCGGATATAGCTAAGAAATAAGTAATGTTTAAGTAGTATTCATTAATGGTATTCAAATAAAGTTTTTGTAATTATAGTTACAATATTAAAAAAAACCGATAATTTTAAAATTGATGATCAATACGTAGTCTCAATCGATGGTTGTTACTACTTACGGTAATCTAGCTGCTATGTGAAGACACTGGTGACGTGCTGTGAAGTGAGAATTATAAAGGAAATGATGATTAGTCGATGTGTAAGAAAGTGGTGGTAAAGATGGGAGAGGGGGGTGGAGGGGGGTGTAGTAGTTTGAGCGGGTTATAACACGAACGTCAGTGGGAGGGGAAAGTAGGAGGGGGGAAATTCATCACGTGACTAACAGCCAATTAAAATAAAGTACCGGATAGGGGAGGGGAGGGGGGATAAGTTAATATATACATGTAAAAAGTAGTGGAGGACGTCAGTGTGTCGATGGTGCTCGTCCGGGTAAGACGTGATGGTAGTTGATTTAATTAAATAATTTTTATATAGAAAGTTTTTTATTAAATAGTTTTTTTATTAAAAAGTTTTTTACTAAAAATTTTATTTATTAAATACGTGTGGGGTTATAATGGAATGCGAAATCGAAATTTTTTGTAAGAAACACCAAGATGGCGGCCGGAAACCAGATGGCGACAGGAAACAAAATTGAGGTAATATTTTTTTCGTAATTTTTGAAAATTATGAATTTTTTGAAAAATTTTGAATTTTTGAAATTTTTTTGAAATTTTCTAAATTTTGGGAAATTTTGGTAATTTGACAGTCAAGGTCGAGGTCAAGGTCAAGGTCACGGTCATCCAACATGGTGGCTGGGGCCGTGACGTCACAACATGGCGGTCAAATCCTCACTCGGCAGAAATCCTCACACCGAATCCATGTCCCAGAAGGAACCAAATCATACTACTCCCGACGGTTTCCACAAAAATAACATTTTCAGTTGTGTGAGTGCCTGGGAGGTCTGTCGTGTATGAAGTTTTAATTTCTTAATGTCAATTTAATGTGCGTTTACACATTTTTCAGTAATTAAGCCTAATGTTGCATATATCCTTCCCTAATTATTTATTCTCAAGATAGCACTCTATACAGACACGTACACGCACGTGAGCGCGGGTGTGATTTTGTCAGGTATTGCCTTCAGTACCAGTAACATACTGCTATGTGTTAACATACATTGTTAGAGTCACGCAACTGGGTCTATTAAGAGGTAGTGTTCGATAATTTCCTTGTATTTTCAGTTTTCAAGCAATAACATTTATCCAGATTGTATTAACAAAATTTTCTCTTCAACATATCATTGGATTTATTCTTGATAAATTGCTTGACATGAAAAATAATGGAAATTTAATTAATTTTTCATACAGATTCATTACAAGAGAACTATAGTTAACTTTCAGGAATGATTACAAGTCCGATATCAGATGAACGTATAACACAATTATGAACTCCAAAAAACATCACAAATATCTTCTATGCCTCAATACTGCCACAGTTACCAATACTATTTCGAAACAAGAGTTAATGCAAAAAAAGTCGATAAATAAAATGTATTCATATCTCCCCTCCCTGATCTATCATCACTACTTACTCTACGTAACGAAACACCGACTGAAATGTACATCCATGTGAACAGTGGACGCACTAAACATATGTTTATTCCGTATTTGGTGACCACCAATGAAACCGATTCAATGTTTCATTTTCAATTCTAAACCGCACTTCGCTGTCAACAACAAAGCTATATTTTAGCGTAGCAAATTTTATAACGCTTAACTGTTTGCAGCGTATTATTTCTTGGTCATTCTCATTCTACGGATAATCCCTACTTTACTATTTAGATACAGGAAGATTTGCCTGCTTACCAGGCCACGGTCTTTCTATCAATTGACACATAATTAGCGTGTTAAATGTGAATGGTGAGTGTGTCTATGTATACGCATGCGGTACCTGGTTAATCAAAGCAGTGAGGAGCTGAGAACAGAAGGAAGCTCGGGAAGACGCGGCTGGAAAATCAGGCGCGGGTAGAAAGGAACTAGGTGTGACAAGCAGATAATACCGTGCACCATACCTCCAACATGTGCCTATCACAATGTGCAAGACTTGTTGCCTACCCACCAGGCCATAGCCTTACTGCCACTCTACCCTTAGTTTGCGTTAAACACGGCAACGTTGGATTCTATAAAGATGTAACTACGTCGACTTTCGTGCTAATTACGACGTATTCATTTGATGGTGTCTTTAATACATTTGATCTAATGGTGTGAATTTTGTATGCAATCGAAGAGTACCCGCCAATTATTTACATGATAGCGGCGTGTAAGAAGTAACGTATGGTTCTGCCTACTTCATTTGCGATCATTGTCCAACTAAATGGTGAATAATTTGTTCTTCCTAACACAAGTACTTTACATCGCGCGTAATATGCTTTCGCTCCCTGCTTTAAGGGCTTCTTCGGTCCTTGTTATTTAAAAAGGACATTGGATCCTCTTTTTTAAGTCACATGTCACAGTTTGTGCATGCATTTCCTGTACAGGCCGAGCCACCGTATTCTAAACTCACGTCGGGTGTTGAGAAGGAGTCTGCAACCTGTCCAGTTAAATAATATCAGAAAACGGTACCCTTAAATACACAACATTTTAAAGGAATTTTGAGAAAATTCTGTGAACTCAAGAAAATTTTGAACGCTTTCGTGTGAAAGACGTAAAATTTTGTGATGAAGAGGAAAAAAGGAAGAGTCGTGAATATGACGTCACAACAAGGCGTAATGCGACTTAGTGCCATATCTATAAACGACTTTCGAATGACAACCAACTGCTATCCCCATTGAGAAAGCATTGGTGAGCAGTTGGTTGTCATTCGATAGCCGTTTATAGATACACACCTTAAACTCCGTGCTAAAAGAAAAATTAATATAGTATTCGAAATTGCCTATCATACGGCAGTGTTGGTCATCGTATTGACATAAGGCACGTCTTGTTTTTGGTAGGCTGATCAATTTTGTCTGTCGTGTCTCAAAACGTCGTGTCGTATTTGTCGGGGCTGTGTGAAAACAGAAAATAGCTTTTAACGACGGGCAATCTTGAAAAATGTCCTTGCTGCCGTCTCGTTAAGGGAAACGTATGTAGTCAGTCTACATGATCTAAACGGAAGGAGGAAACACGAAACCGAAATTACTGAAAACAGGAACAAGTCAAACATTTCCCAAATTTACCTCAATTCCTGAGCGTCATTGACCTTTTATTGATGTCTGCTGTTGGCATCAGATTTTAAAAGCTGCGTGTAGACAGCAGTGGGTAGACATATCCGGGAAGTAATTTTCTCTGACAAATCAGATCGTTGCCATTGTTCTCAAACTAGTCTCCGATAATTACTGAAGCCAGAAAAACATGACATTTCAAACACGGCACTTTCTACTCCCCGTGCATTCTACACGTGGTACGACAAGCTTCGCTCGCTAGTTCACTGTTCTCCGGAGGATTTATGTCTGTGTTATAACACTCTAAAGTCCGTTACGTAACTGGTTCAACGGTAAGTTCAAGTGCACACGATGATTTAAACGTGTTAATTATTTATTATGTCTAACATCAAATCCACAGCGAGGTAATTAGAGATGATGACTCACAACTATACACACGTATAGGAACTGGCAGAGGAATCAGTCATGGCATTTGTTGAGGAATCCTCTAAGTATTTGCCTGGAGAAATTTAGGGAGACCATAAAAACAGAAATCAGGATGGCTTGAGCAGGGAATCAAAGCTGGGTTCTTGCGAATGTGAGCCCAACGTGTTATCTTGTAAGTCTCCAGTAAAACCCGACCTATTAACAGTGTTCAGTTCTAAAAATAAATATCACAATCTATAATGATTTTAACTAAGGGTTTGTTTTGCGTCAACACGTTTATGCTGGGGGTTCATTAGGACAGCTTCATACTGAGCCAGCAGAGATGGTTTAGGACCACTATGTGTACATATATGCATGTGGCATGTGTCAATGTATGCCACTATATAAGCCCGTGTGCGAGAAGTGTCTTGTCGCTCGTCTTCTTGTGTATCGTTTATGTCATAACCACGTAGCCGGTGCATTAAGTTCACCGCCTATCCTAGAGTACTAGCAGGAGCAAGGATTAAATTAGGTTGGGCTCAGTACCTGTCGAACTTACATATATGCCACACACATTTTTTTGTTAATCTTGATAACACCCATATTGTTATAGGATACCTTACGGAATTTTTAAATGTCATGAAAATGATGAACAATTAAGTATTTTCAATATCGCAACAATTTTTGAAACCATCATCTCACACTTTCTGCTACATTTATATTCTTCTCATTGCAGGAAATGTATTTTATCTGAAAGAGATATAACTAAAAATAATAGCATTCACGAGGAACCGTGCTCGATCTCCAGCTCAGGGAATCTTGATTTGGGTTTTTCATCGTTTCCTAAAATATCTTCAGATAAACGCTGGAATGTTTCCTTAAAAGAGGCAGTGATTGGTACAATTCCTAGTTACTGTCTTTGTGTAAACGTTGTGTGTAAAATCTCTAACGATCTCGAATTCGATGAGACGTGAAATTCATTGGGGAAATTAATGTACAAACGATTGGACACCACCTATTATAGCTTTACATGTGAATCCATTTATTTGATCTTTCCGTGGCTCTCAGGGTAGCAGTGTCCTTAAGGATGTCGCCTACCATGCGCTTAAAATGCGTTGCAGTAAGGTTAATTCTACTACAGGTTCGAAAGAAAGTGTGTTATCTTATGAGAGAGTTTGGCACTGGGTTTCCACCTCTAGTTTCGCTGCTATCGCAACCAGAAAAAAAAATACAAAACTGTAGTAAAACTACATTAATAAAGGTTTGGAAATGCTAGAAGTAATTCAACTTAAATCTTAAGTGAAAAGAAACCGAATTCGCGTTTAAATAGATCACATTAATGTAATCCAAAATTCAGGAAAAGCTTTGTGATTGGTCAGTTTGAATCCATCCACAGCGTTCACACCCCGGGTTTCTGGCACGCAGATGCTATAGGTAGTAAAAGGAATATTTCGCGAGTTAAACGAGATGCGTGTTAGAATCCATTATCGTATTTATACACAAGCCTTGGTCGAGGCTTGTCCATTTGCTTTTTCCATTAGCTGCTACTCACTGGAACAACACAAATGAACGAATGGACGGGCTCGAGTATGCATAGGACAGTGGCTTATAACATGTTGATCATTGAACTAGAGAATTATTTCTTCCCCTAGGTATAGGTCGTTCGAGATAAAGTGAAGACTAAAATTTAACCTTTGAAAAATATCAATAGCCGTTACTGAATGCTATTTAAACATTAACAATAGTTGCCTAACTGCTTGTATAGTTGGCAGCGATTTACCGAATATAGCTCCGTGTATTTTCCTATTTAAATACAACAATACTGGAATAAAATCAATCAAAATCAATTGAAAATAAATTTGAATTTCTTCTATTTTATATAATAAACTCTTTTAGTTTCAATATATTTCTTTCCTACCGACTGCCCAATTAATCTTACTCGCGTAAACATCAAGTGTCGTGTCCTGAAAGGTTAGAAATTTCCCACCGTCAGTTATTACGGGCGGAAATATACGAATTCGCTGAAAATAGAAATTCAACAAGGGTTTCTTTTAAGTGCTCACTTTATCCCGAACCGCCTATAAGCGTCTTCAGCACATTTTCCTTCCATCCTCCGATGAGCTAGACACTCGAAGTTTTGAACGTAGCTTAGCCTTAGTAACCCGCTTACTTGTCTGTCTGTCAGTTTGTATGTACGATACTTATTTTGTTTGTTTAAAATCGACTGCAAAGTTTCGTACACTAAAGACTAACAAGCAGAAAATAGTTATTTAAATGAAAAAATGGATCACTACATTTTAAAAAGGACTAACATGTATAAAATCACTTCTTCTCTGACAAAACTTGTAAGATTTAAAACGAATAACGTAAGGAGCATGCATTAGCTAGTTTATGCTTGAATAGTTCACCCGTCAGTTAACAATTTTATTGCAAATTAGTGTAAGTTTTCTCAATGACAGCTACTCTCTTTACTCTTAACTGTCATGTATTGCATAGGTTCCATGTGTATCGCTTTATATCATTCAAGTATTTACATGGAATACACTATTTTATACTTTTTAGTCTGTTTATATGGTCAGTTTTTTGGATTTTATAATGTTGATATAAGAAAACTATGAAAGCTAAAAATTTTTCACCCATGTAAAATGTGGTCACAGGCAAAGTCCATAAAATTACCACTATGTCGTACAAATATTAAATAATTAATTTATCCCACTCGAACACCTGTCAGATGGACTACTGGGTGAACGTATTCTGTATGTTCGAAGCCTACTGTTGAAGCGAGGAAGCGATAAGGACGACACAATACGCGCAATATGCCTCGCCCTGGCATCTAGGCGTAGATCACTGAAGTGGCGAGCTGTCTTCTCGCCAACAACTTGCCTCAGTGAGACATTCAGTGCAACCCTGCCAGTTTATGATCAAATGTTGAAGATTAAGTTGTGTTTTACTTGTCTACACCTCTTAAAAATATCCTACGTCAAGGTCTCCACACCTAAAAAGGCCCAGAAAAACACACATTTTTGCCATTTCGGCAGCGAAAAAGGTCCAGGAATGTGTATACACACGTGCAATTTTCATTGGTTGCTAATCCTAAGCAGACATTTCCGACGTATGTTGAGTAATTTCGAATAAACATGTGTCGGTCTAAGCTCTGCACATCACTCGGCAGCTTCCACGTGCAGCAACTTTGAAGTGTTTAATAGTTCAGAATTGTGTCTATGTCAAATAGTATCAGTTCTTCATGGACAGGATACTGGTTGGACCGCTCGTGTACTACACTGAAGCATACAGGCATGTGTATGTCTTAGTTTAGTAATATATCCAGTATATCTGGCTGGTATCGCACACATTATGGATCCAAAGACAGCTAGTGTTTTGCATTTATATAATAATAATAGTAAAGTTACTCGTGTTTGTGGAGTGCAGCTTCATTATAAGTGCGAGAATGATATAGTCACGTGGCAAGCTATCATTAAATATCCAGTTGTGAGAGAATGGGCTGAATAGAAGATTTGCGATAAAGTGAGCATTTTCGAAAGATTAAAAATGTTATTCATTTTTTCAGTTACTTTGTATCTTTCCGCTGCGCATAACATGTCAACTAGGCATTCGTTGATGTTTGAAACCAGTTCGTATAATACTACTGCTGACCAACAGTAAAATGTAATAACTACGTGGAATGTAAAATTCCCCTGCACCTACATTGAACGATAAATATTTATTACAGTATTAGATGAACTTAAACATCCGTGACTTTAATCGCCTTCAAATCACAATCTCTACGATTTTATTGACGGCACATTAGACGCGATCTCTCTGTAGAATATCAGAGTGTAGCGTAGAACAGATGATCGAAAAGGTAAACAAAACGTAGTTACACCAAAGTCTGCTTATATACAACGATTTAAATTGTGTATTACAAAAATGTAAACAAACTCAAAGACGTGCTTTTTAATACTTATAAAATGCACATATGTTCAAAGAAATATATTGTTCTTAGTAGTCATACAGATATTGCTATATTTAAATAAGAAAATATATGGAACTACTACGTGTAATAGTTGCCAACCGTACAAAAAACGAGGCAACATATATTGATGTTAAATTACATGATTTATGAGCAGGGATTTTTTTTTCATATATGGATTTAAAAGCTGCTCGGTTCATTGCGAAGCACGTATACCAGGGATGTGATTATGAACAACTTTTATCACAGTGTTCCGATCGTAGAGTAACAAGAAACTGCGGTAACTTTCGATGATAATCGATCATCAGTGAAGTCACTGTATTCAGTCTGGCACATAACAATACCATGTTTGTTTACTTGCAGTAAGTACTGCGATAGCTTCGTAATCATGCCACAGGCGCTGTAAACGTGCCTGTAGCTCGTTTAATACGTTTTGAATTGAGGCAACAGAGGGAGGGAAAGTAGAGGTAACCACCCCTATTGCGCTTCTGTACTGGGCTCTGGGAACAACCACTTGATTGGCACGCGCTGTGCCGCGCCTGGACTAATTTACTAGCGTAATTTTCTCTGGAATGCAAACCCCTGATGTGTATGTGTTTCCGTGACTGCTGGGCGTTGCGATATTGATAGTTGCCTACTTGCAGGCGTTCAAGTCAAAGTGTCACAGATGTACGACAGTGCATTAAATAATTCTAAATTCGTGATATCTATGACAGAAAGGGAACTAGGGCTTACTATTATTTTATTTTATCGGTACATATAAAGCTGTTAATATAACACTTTATGCACTGCTAAAGATAATAGTATTTAGTGTGTATGGTTTATTATTTTTAGTGTCGTAAATATGTGTGTTAAATACATTTTTTGAATTTGGAATTCTCTGTGCAGTTATTGAGGAATTTGCTTCACTATAACTTGTAGAGTGTCACGGACGAAATACTAGGTTCGTGCCGTAAGATCACAGACACATGGGCAAATTATAAGAAGCACGAATAACTGTAATATTGCACTGTTTAATGTTCAAGTCATCTCAACAGTGGACATAAGTGCCATGACAAGGGATGATATGCAGCTTCAGCGAGCCTTATTAATGCGCAAAGTTCACACCGTCAAAACTATTGCGCCATGCGGTTTAGAATATTTAATTTAAATCGTTCCTTTGAAAACAACTTCGGATTCTTCGCTGTTCACAATACTTTCTCATATCATAGAACACAACCTTGAAAATACTGCGAAATGAATTGCTGATTATAAGATAGTTGTGTTTAACCTTATATGCAGTTAAATATTCGGTTTTATTTCTCTCTGGGGATGGTATAACACTATCAACGCAACATTTCTTGACCATAAACACAATCAAAGCAAGTATTTGTTTAAAAATAAATAATATGTGGTAAATATATAATGATTTACGACAAAGAAGAGCACAATAAAAGGTATATTTAGTGTTGCTAATTTTTCTGTAATTTTATTAATGACAGTATTATTTTCTTTTTGGCAAAACATAACTTTTGGAACATGGAGCTTGTTCACCCACAACTATAAAAAACTTTACCGTAACGGCATTCAGCTGAACTATTTAGAATGAAATATATTTATTTATTACTTCACAATATTACATTTTAAACAAAGTTATTATTTGTGACCAAACTACTTTGTAGTAGATCGTATTAAAATAAAGTTTCTCTGCGCCGAAATGAAATTCTTGGTGTTACATAAAAGTGTTTCAGAGAGTACGGAATCTGAAATGATTATTTGCTTGTTTCTTGACCTCCACGTTTACTTGATATCACCAAGATTATCACTGAGGGATACACGAAGTTGCCAGTGTATTGTACTCTCTGGGATATAGACAGTACCTTCATCCCACTAATCCGTGTCGCAGTCGAAGTACTTCGATATTGACTTAATTATAAGGTAAAAAAGTAAGTCAGAAACCTATTTTTCTACAGATTTTCAACTAAACTCTACATATTTGTAGTTTCTTACTTTTAACTGAAACTAATAAACATTTTTCATTAAAATTATTTAAAGTTATTATTTCTTGATTTTTCTGCTTATTTCGGCATTATTCTCAGTACCAAAACTTACATGATCTTGCTCATACTGTAAATATATGTATGTCTTTTTTTACACATGACCTGTGGTCAAGTGGCAATATTTGATGGCTACGGCTACAGGATATCAGGCAATTCATGGATACGAACTGTGTCAAGTGAGTCTGACATAAGAACTTAGTAAAAATACTGTTTGTTAAAATTTCATAAGGCCATTAGTTGACAAGAAAAGTTTCAGTAAATGTAAAAATTAAATAAAATCATCAAAGTTAAAGGTAAGGCAACTCGTGAATACGAAACTGTACCCCATAAATCTATGACCAAAACTAAGACAACAAACGTACTCTTTGGTGAAAATTCGTCGGACTCTTTGTTTACGAGAAAATTTACATAGTAGTGTGAACAAGCTACCGTACATTACTGCTAACTGGTATTCTGGACATATCTCTTAAAATATACGCCTGGTGACATTTTACCAAATTATATTTTTTGCTTAGTTTTTATGGTGCAGTTCGTATCCGAGAATTACATGGCACCTTGCAAATACGGTAAGAACTGCCAGCAGAACTAAAGCGTTATTGAACATTGCCCTGTTGTGAGTGAAGTTAACTCAGGATTTGCTAACGCACCTGTACTCGAGCCGGTGTTTCCTGATGTCTTAGCGAGCTGTTCAGGTCTGGTTGCATTGTCTCGAACAATTATGAGAATGGGTCCCGTCTCAGAAGCAGAAGTGATAAGAGGTTATAAAATCTTACGAGGGTAAGGTAAGTAGGGCACAATTTCACTCTGAAGCACGGAAAACATTTATACGTCTAAAGTTTACTCGTGTTAAAGAAGCCATGCTTACAGCACTACAGGCTTTTAATACAACCATGATGATTCACAGAGCATGGTCACATGACTAAAAAACTACTCACCCTACCCTTTTATAGCTTTTATAACCGTCTCATGCTGTGCGTTTGTCTGATAGGCGGTCACTGGCATTGTACGCTGATTTGACATAATATTTTATCATAACCAATATAATCATATATAATTTAGTGTTAAATAGTAATCATTGTGAGATCATAAATAACAGGTAGACAATTCATAAAGAAAGAAGATTCATTAAATAAGAACATTGACAGTTTTGTAAATATTTTTCATGCTTCGTGCTAAAGCATGAGAAAAGAGACAGCAGTGAAAAAATTTTTCACTCACAGTAAAACGAAGGTTTTGTAACGTACAGACATTTAGAAATTGACATTTTGTAACTAACCACATTTTAAAACTAACATATTGCAAAAATAATAAAAATTAAAAGAGAACTTGGACACCACTGTCTCAACATGGTGAACTCTTACTGTACAACTTTTACAGACTCCTTTTTTGTTAATCTGTGGAAAACAACATTTCTGAAACTCAACTTCTCAAACATACATCCACGACAGTATTTCCAAGGGTTAAAACACAATAAATCAGTTATTTTTTCGACTATTAATGTTCTACAA
>PNEQ01033387.1:0-13923 GCA_003012365.1 Medauroidea extradentata
TAAACGTAACACATTTTATCGCGATTATTTCGTATCACATCTGCAAAATTTTTCGGACACTACACACGTGAACATTGTGTAAAAATTGGAAAAGTTGGACTGTAAAACCAGTTTTCGTCTAGCTGCACGAGCTGTGAGCATTTGTTTTTATTTTACATTCTCTCATTCTCCCCTTTCACGCCAACCTGCCGTTCACCACTCTACACTAGCCGGCCTAGATGTCTAGTGAAAGGAATGCTAGCGGTACATTGCAGCGTACGGCACGGCGCAATGTAAACAAACAACGCGGACTTGCTGGTGTCGGTCTGTTTATTTACTTTGCTCGCCGGAAACTTTGCGATGTTCGAAGGTTGCTTTTATCATCTAAAGGTCGTATCAACTCTGTAGTTACCATATTTGGCCAGTATAGAAGCAAAAAAGTAACAAAATGTGTCATTTATCTCAATTTCGCATTTATAACAGAAAAGTTGGAATTTCGCATTTTATAGCAAAAATAATACAATTTCGCATTTTTTCGCATCTATTTCGCAAAAACGAAAAATCACCATCTCTAATAATATACTTTGCGATACAAGTGTCAAAATAAAGTAGAACTTTGGAGTTGTACTTCAACTATAGCAATTGTCAACCGCAATTAAATATAGTACAGTATTTGTAACAAAATTTCTGTTGTGCATCATAATTATTGTGGATTACATATTTTCTTATATTTTGGATAGGTATACTGTACCCTTATTTATATTTTTCAATGAAGCATTAAGTGTAGAAAATCTCGCTAGATACAACTAAAAAGGATTTTGTTTATGTGAGCTATTTTTAGCAGACCATCTTTCATATTATGCAAAATCTTAGTAAACTGATATGCAGTGGTGAATGTTTAGTATAATGTTCAGGTATGTTAAAGTGTAGTTGCAGCAGCAAAGCATTGACATGGTAAGTACAGATTCAATTTCAAAATTTTTTGTTTTGCTATAATATAGACTGTAACACAATGTACTCATAAACAGTGTACAAATAATTGTGATTTATTGGAAGGATTCTAGCAATAGTTCAGCATTTAAGTTGTGAGCTCTTTTGATCAGTGAATCTCTCTAAACTTTTTTGTTAAAAAAAATCTTGAAAATAAGAGAATAATACCTAATGGTACATATACAAATCTGTGGATGGCAAAATAGATTTTTTAAGTACCTTACAAAATGAAATGCATACAATTTTTAAGTTCTTAATTTCAAGTGTGGTTATTCTACAGTATTAACAATAACAAGGCTGAAGGGCAGCATTTTGAAGACTTGACAACTTAAATTGTAGGTGGAAATTCTTTTAATACATTAGTGTATATTGGTATAAAACCTTCTGTTGGAAGCGTAATTGTTAAAGGGTACTTCTAAAATCAAAATTGGAAATTAGTGTAATGCAATGTTTTTAGAAGAAAAAACATTTTTTCCCCCAGCCTTATTTACATCTGCTATGGTCTCCCTTTTTTTTTCTCCCGTCTCCCCCCAAAGTAATAAATGTTATTTTGTTAAATCTGTCATTTTCCTTAATTTAAATACTATATGCATTTGACAAAACAATGGTAGATGTTGCAATCTCAGTATTTTATGTTCACATTTTAATTTACTAGGTATTGCTTTAAATCGCTGACAATTTTTGTAGGTATTACATATTATGCATACTCTTCTTAACATAGTGCTATTGTGCCGAGTTTGCAGGATCTAAAGGTCTGCTACATGTCTCGATGTCGTCGTTCTGGAATTTCCCCCCCCCCCCCCACACACACCCACCCACATCCACCCCTGCAATTTCAGCCAAAAAAAAGTGAGAATTTTGGATTTGGTAGTCTGTTCATACTTGGAACTTTTTGATTATGATGTAAATCATTTACATATGAAGTATCCATTTTTTATGCATACATACTTGTGCTGTAAATATAATTTCAATTGCAAATTTAAATTCTGGTACAATGTAGGTAACCAATGCAAGTTAGATGCGTGCAGTATGTTTAATCAACATACCATACTGGTAATTTATTATTTTCCTGTTTCACTAAGTGTTGCAGATGTTGGTTTTTATGTTTGGTTTTGTTTGTGGTAACCACACTTAATATTCAAGAACTTTGAAAACTTACTAATGTTGCATCATGATATCAACTTTTCATCACTGTTCAGCTGTAGTGTTTTGTACTGTTTGCAGATTGTAATGTTGCCATTTGACAGATACTTTTATATTGTAATTTTGTGATATTTTTAGCATTTTAAGTTTTACCCTTTACGTATACATAGAGAGGTACTTGAATATGGTTTTGTCTCTTTTGCCAGTGTGGAGACCTTATCAAATTTCATGTGTGTACATTACTTCTGAAAGAAGTTTAGTGCAAATTTATAACAGCATTTTGATTTCACACTATTCCATTAACACTATTGCACATATGTAAATGTCCAGTAGTTCAAAAAAGACTGAGTGAATCAATCATTGTTGCTGAGATGCTACATGTAGTTTCAAAGCAATTATGTTATAAATTTGAATGCATTACCATTGTAATGTTTTACCTTGCTTCAACACTTTACCTTTACTCCCCTGTACTGTTGACAAGATGTATTGGAAGACTCTAGTTACATGTTGTGATCACTTACTTAGATGTGGCATGGTGTAAGAAATGAGTACTGTATCTTAAGTAATTTGGAACGTGTGTTTGTTAGTAAGTTTCGGAACAGTTTTGAAGCAAGGATAAAATGTCTGAATTAAGTGTTTCATAGATGTAGGTCTATTTGTAAAATGCATTTCTTAGTTTTTATATAGTGGATATTGTGAGTTTTATTTAATGATTTTCATTATTGTTGTAATTTTTATGAATTAAATTATTTTTGGTGATTTTTGTTATAATTTAGAAAAGAAATTTACACATTGTTCACTACCACAGCTACTGAAATCAGTCCTGCCAGCATTTATAAGGCATGCAGTCGTTCATTCTATCATGTCTCGGATTGTAATTGTCCTACAGTATGGACAAGACAACTTGTGAAATGCTAAGTCGTACTTCTCAGTATTTTTTTACAAATGCATTCGTGTCCGTCATGCCTGAAATGAATTTATATCAATAGTCTGTGGTGTCATTGAAGGATTGGCAGTACAATATTTACACTCGAGAATTTTCTGCCAGTTACTGTGTTTCATTTGAGCAATAGTTTCATGCCATGTAGGAATCCAGGACTTGGATGAACCTTGTTTTACCGGCTCTATTCAGCATTGTGGATTGTCACTACAAACAGATGTTCAAGTTACGTGTCCAACAAATTTGTTAAGCTACATCACTTTTAAATGTATTACGGTATGTTATACCAGATTTATTCTTGCTTGCCTTCTTGACAGTTAAAAAATTGCCCTGGAGATAAGAGTGGGAACTAATGGCGTACAGTATTTTTCACCCCAAAATTTTTGTGTGAAGGAAGGAGTGAACCAATTTATATTTGCTGTTAAATTAACATTCAAATACTTTATTTAGTATTTTAAAATATTTTAATTGTTCCCTACATAACTTTGAGCATTTATCAGCTAATGGTTTTTTGTGTGAACGAGACAAGGCTTATAGTCCTGGGTTCCCAATTTTAACATCGTGGTACACTGCCACATATTGTAGTAGTGTCAATAAACATACTGTTGGAATGCAAACCATATACTTAAAACAGGGAAATTTTTAAAGTTTGTTTACTATTAGATTGGACAACAGAACCAAAAATTGAGACCAAGTTTTGGGTCGCTTATTTTTGTAACATTTGTTATATTTTTAACTTAAGAGCTAATGTAAAGAAAAAGACAAAAGTATGACATTTATTCCTTCAATTATTTGAACCATGTGAGAATATAATATATGAATTATCAATTTCCTGTGTTTGATTTCCTTATTACCTGACTCCTCAAGTTGGTAATGATGCTGCTCTGAGCTGCAAAGTGAGGCTGTAGTCGTAAGAGTTGTTGGTAGTAAGAGTTGTACTGGATCAATAAAGTATAGCAACCTTTGATCCTATGAGGTGTGTTGATCTCGTGGTTAGAGCTATCTCCTATCAAGGACATCCAGGTTTAATTTACTATTCTCCGTTCACTGTTACCCGAGTTTTAGAATAAATAAACATAGCAGATTATAAACAAACATGTTCATTGGCTGCCGACCGCCGTGCACATAGACACGCAAGGAATAGGACTTTTTTGTCATGGACAAATAAATTTACCAGTCCATCACCTAATAAGAAAAATTTATTAATAAATATACAATATTAACACACGTTACAAACACAATCTATGGCACTATATGTTTGTTATGGTTAGCAGGCGACACTTTCGTACAGTTTATTCACGAGTTGACTGACGCAGTGTTATACGTAAGAGTTTCTTGGTACACTTGCCAGTATTTAGGGATGTACGATACTCTCATAATTGTTTGTGAATATTCTAAAAGTTAAGTGCAATAGTAATTACCACTGTAAAAATAGATTGGACTGTTATACAAGTATCACAAACTACACTAATCTAATTTATTTTCCTGCATATATTTGGGCATAAACATGTCAATTTTGTGGTTACTGTCGATGGTTTTTTTGTTTATCCATTTTCAGTTTAGGTTCATCCACACAATTCTATTTCATTCTGTAATGTTTACATGGCCAATAGACGTACGGATTAGGTTATGCGACATTGGATGTGAGCAGTGAAATTGTATTCCATATTTTTTTAAGAATCGAATATGTTTACATTATTACAAACTCGCTGTAAAGTTTATATAATATGAATAAAATTTTCACATTTTTATAGTATCAAAATAAAACTTGGTGAGAATTATAGACAGATTGTTTGGTGATCAACCAAATGTGATTTTTCGAAAAAGATAAGTACAACATAATCCAAGAGGACTTTTACAAGTAGGTACATAAGTTTTAGCATTCGTTAATTTTTCCTGTATAGATTATTTACCAAATTTTTGTTACGTCAGTACTAGAATTTTTGAATCATGCCTTGATAATTGAAATTGAATATTAATAAATACACTGTAACTGTACAGGAAATAAATGTAATTTTCTCTTTTGTGTGTCAATATTCTATACCAAATCTTTACTCAATATTGCTTTGTTAGTAGCGCATTGTTTTGTATGATACTGCCTGTACACAATTATGTTGTTTAGATATAGTATGTGGCACGCTGCATGAATTGAGCCAATTAGAGGCTGGGGAGGTGCAATGATGTGATGTTTGTTTACTTTAGAACTCTGGTAAGAGTGAACTGAGAATAGAAGTCACTCCCAGGTTATTGCAAATAGGTAGGGACCCCTGTTTTTCGCGAAAAGAATTTTGCCTCACTTTGTTTCGGTGCCTTATGTGCAGATCTGCAGTTCTGCTTCGTGGTCAGTGATTGGATATATTAACTCGCACGAGTCTTGGAAATCTACCGGCAAATCACTGACGTGTGGTGTTGCAGGAACGTTATTGTAATTGGCTCAGTCAATTTATAGACATAGACGCGCTGCCAGTAACCACGGAACAGAACTGCACATGTGGACGTAATTTAATGAAACAAAGTGGGGCAAAATTCTTTTCGCGAAAATCAGGGGTCCCTACAAATAGGCAACATGGCGTACATTGTGCCTTGATTGTTGTTCTCCCGAAACTCCTTACCCATCATTATGCCATTGTACTGTATTCACAGTATCCTTGCCAGTGCTCAATATCTTGCTGAACGCTGTTCACGTAACTTCACTTTAATTAGACCCAGACTGGCAGGGAGTTTGAGGCAGTAACTTATTTTTGCCACAACAGCTATAATTTATGCTACTTTACTGCATATGGCCGTAGTTTTTTTTAATGGGCTTGGAATCAGGTTAAGGATGGGTACGTGTACTTATTAATTTCTGTAAATTTTCTACACAATGATGACGTGCGTGTACTGTAGTGGTCATGATTTTTGTACTTACAAGATCAGGATTTCAAAATCTGTAAAACAAACTGATGATGTGAGTTTTAGATGCTCCATTATGAAAATATTTTATAAACTACCTGTGAAGTTTATAAAAAGAAAAGTGGAATTCACAAAATTGCTCAGATAATTTGAAAAATTATGTAGCAGTTAATGGAAAAAAGTGAGAATGAACTTCACTTGAAGTGCTATCATTGTGGGCATGTCTCTTTCTGGAATTAAGAGAGAGGTAGGAATGTAATAAGAACCAGGTGAAAACATGCATTTATCACTAATGCAATTGGAAGTCCTTCATACAAACTTTATAGCTTTAATGAAACTGGTATTTCTACCTCCTAGCAAAATTTGCTCCACTTTAAAAACTTACGGACTTAGAAAGAGGGGCTAGCTTTCGGCCCTGGAGCCCGAAGGACTGTGATAAGACATGTAAATAACCATAAATGTATGGTTTATGTTATGTGAACATTTATTAAGACTTGTATAAAATGTCAGACATATCACCAATTATACTGTTAACTCTCGAAAGTGAAGTAGTGGTTGAAGGAGAATAGTAGTGTGTTTATTTGCATCTTGCTAAACTCACACCGATTGCTATTGAAAAGTTGTGGCCATATGACACTCGTGTGCCACTGTACCACTCAGACTTAATTTTTTAGAGGACATCTTGGGGTAGGTCAAGTGGCGAGTTGCTCCAAGAATTGTTTGCGATTTTAGAGGCTACCATGTTTGCCTGAGTTAGAGATCTGTGGACACTCGAAAATCGAGCTTGTGCTGATTTCTTTCTTCCAGCTCGAGCTCGGCCCAAAACAATTTCTAGGCTCTAAAATGTTTAGCTTCATCAGCAGGTCATTTGATTGACATGCAATGTGTTGGTGTTTTGCTATTTAAGAAAGAAAATACGTTTAGTAGCAAAATGAGACTAATTTAAAACGCGAGTACGGTCAGATTAAATAATCCTGCTGGAAAAAAGGCAATACATGTAGATTAACATAAAAATTTATTTTAAATAAGCGGAGTATGAATCTGCTTCAGAAGAGGTGCTTAAGACTATTATTCATGGTTTGCCGATCTATTGGTGTTTCTCGCATAATCGAAGCAAACGGGTCAGAGTTCAGTTTCGTTTGGCTGAAAAGTCCAAAGGAAAAAATAAAAACAGTTCAAGACCGTAGACCTGTGCTGTGATTGGCCTACGCATTGCTAAGAAGTGGTGTTACCCTGGCAGTCAGCCATGTTTTGCTATGTAGCATACGTTACAAGAAAAACATGTGAAGTATGTTAATATTTGGAATACATGAAAAATAGTGAATTGCTGCACCTTGTGTCCAATTTATTTTGTTATGTGTGAACTTGCAGCTGAGCCAATACCATTTTTTAAACATTATGACAAGCTTTCTTAGCAATTTTGTGTTAGAAAAGTGAAAATTTTGAAAAATTTTGAATATACATTTGAAACAACTTTTATATGCTAGGTCTGTGTTGTATTGTTATCATAGACTTATTTTCAATTATTTTGTTACTTTTCTTGCTTCAGGTCTTGTTAACTTTTGTAACACTGAGTTTGTAATATGAATTTTTATAGCATTTTGTTGAGTTTATATACGCATACAGTACTTGCAAATAGTGATCATGAACTTGGGTGGTATCAGTTGTTTCTGAACGGAAGCAATTGAGATTCAATGGCAAGACTATTATTTAAACAGTGAACAATTTAAATGCATGATGTAAAAAAACGGAAATTAGTCATTTATTTGATTACTTTATTCAAACCCACATTATGTTTATGGTAAAAATAATTACTAAAATTGTATGCAACATAAAAGCTTGACCTCACTTGAAGCTTGAGAACTTTCAAGTTGGTTCGCACGAGGTCGGCTGGAACTAAAACTTGTAGGCTTGCAGAACTCTAACCTGAATTTAAGACTGTTTTATTCCAATTTCATCTGAAGACTGAAGACATTTTGTAGACTTTTAACTACAGTATAGTAAATATCTAAAATCACTACTCATTGTGTACTGCCCAAACTATTGATTTTAGAGGTAAAGTTTATTTTGAAAGAAATGTTTCTATAGATGTTTGAAGTAGTCGTATGTAAAAAGAAAATTATAGTTTACCAACATTTATTTATGTTTTGTTAAGTTACATTAGGTAATTTAGATTGATTTTGGTTAGGTTCGGTTAAGTTTTCCATTTTGCGTTACGTAATATTACCTAATGAAAAAATTAAAAACTAAATAGTGACATAACCAAACAAAAACTGAAATTTTTGAAGTTGGTAATGAATAATTTTCTTTAGGTATGACTACTTCTAATGTCTATATAAACATTTTTTGTCAATAAACTATACTGTAGTGGTACTTCCCCTACCAACTTTCACCACAGCAACAAGCAGTAGATTTTCTCTTCTGCATAAGCCAGCGGTGAGCACGGAGAATCTCTTATCTCGTTTTAACGGGTGGTTTGTAGGCGGACGTCGATAACAGCGAATAAATTTATGACCCTTTCTTTTCAGCAGATTTAATATATCGTAATGTACCTTTACAAGGCAATGGCACACTACCACGTGGCCTCAAAACATACAACACAATAGTTCGCCAAATACAACAGAAAAAAAATATATAAATAAAACGGTGGGCCTTCGTAATAATAAATAAATGTACTGAAAAATAAATCTCTCTGCACAATGGTTCTTGTAGAGCAAAATGGCCCTCTGGCCCCTGCGCTAATCACGCACGCCTCAAAGCTGCGTGCGTACGCACTGGTCCACCGCTACTTGAAGAAGACCCCTTTCTCCCTCATCTCGCGCGCCCCCACGCGAGAACAAAGGCTCGCCCAAAATGGCGGCGACTTTCGGGAGCCAAATAAAACTATAAAGACACGTCCAGACACTTAAGAACACACAATATTCGGCTTACTGTCTCTTAAACTTGACTGGAGCGCCCCTCTCCATTGGACTAGGTGCCAGCCAGACTGAGTACTTTAGTCAAAACTTCACTTATTTTCAAATAAAATAAAAACCAAAATAATTACAACTTAAAGTTACTTAGATAAGTTACAAAGCTCCTCAAGACGAATCGTTAGACACCCAACAAGACTAGTCTATGATGAAATTTAATTAACATGATACTTTAGGTCAAGAACTCGATGCACTTTAAATTTACTTAGATATGATAAATGAAAACACAGAGACTTATGTAACTTCATATTACTGTGCCTGGACGCGACCCTGATCATATTAATTACAATAGGAAATAATATATGCATACAAAACCTTGGCCCACCGGTACAATTATTATTGTTATAACTATTTATTTCTTAATGTATAAAATCTTGTATTGTTTGCTTCTGCACGAGCTTATCATGACTGCGCAGCATCATAGTTCATGGCCGTTGGTTGGTAAATACCTCATAAAAGTAATTGCTGGAAATATTAACATCACTTTAAGCAGGAATAAACTAACTAGTCAGATCTCAACTGACACCCGGATTGCCTGCCCAGACACTGACAAACTGGGACATAAACAAGAACATCACTGTAATAATAGGCCGGGCTTACACTTGCTTCACCGGGCGACCACGATGCACTGGGGAAACCTAACACGATGTACATATTCAGTAGCCACAAAGCACATGGTTTGGTAGCTCGGAGATCTGATGGTAATATACACGGGCCAGCTGATAGTTAATCCCAACCACAGGAAACAAACTAGCAAATTTCCATTAACAAAATTTATAAACACCAATTATTAAAAGGAGAATAAAAAAAAACTAATTATGAAGGGGTCCTTGTGGCCAAATACCTTACAACCCCCCAGGAAAATTTTCTAAAATGGAGCTTAGCAAATTTTCCTAAATTTTAAATAAAAAATAGCAATAAAAACAAACAAACTGGTGATACATGTATATTTGTGGATCCTGCACCCTGTCCTTAACGGGTTGGTCCAATTGGGATAGTCGGAACTACCAGACCATTCCGAGGTTTAGCCTACTAACTTATACTACACATTAACAAGGAATACTAATACTATACATGACATCCAAATGCTGTAATCCAGATTTAACATCTCTTTAGCAGTATTAATACTGCACAATATCAGTTGTGACATGAAATCTTATATACAAATTTCCATTTTCTTAGTTTATTGGTCGCCCCAGCCTGGCTACCTATGCCACGTGACCATGGCCATTTCCCTGTATTGAGTTCCCTCTGATGCCATTATCCTGCTGCCTATGTGGCCGCTGATCCTGCCGGACGTCACCACTGTGTCCAACATTGATGTCTCTGTCCTGGCCTGCTCGCCAGTTGCCATTATTGCTGTTCGCCTCTGAAGAATAGAAGTTGGCATCCCTGCCCTGACCTCTGTTTTCTGGCTGCATGTGATGTCTGTTTATGTCTTGTGATACACGCCGCTGCCACCCCCCTTGCCTTCGCTCTCCTGGCCCACGATCCTGACCATACCTACTGTCTCCTGGATTGTCATCCCACCTATCCTGCCGCCGGTCACGCCAGTACCCTGGTGCGTGGTTTGCATCTCTTGCCGACCTATTCGGTTGTCTGTTGCGATCATATACCGCCACATTCTCACTGATGCTACCTAACCCATCTAGTTCCTGCAGAACCTTCCTCATCTGTTCAATAGTATTAATCTCCTTACCCACTAACGTGCGTCGGATCTCCTGTGGTGTATGGGAATAACCCAGCATAATCACATCGGCTTCGCTTAGTGGTTGGTCGTAGTACCTTGACCTTTCAGCCACATGACTCAGATGTGACTCTAACCCTCCTACCTGAAAAGCCCCTTGGTACAACTGTGCTCGGTCACTGCCCTGGATTCGTGCACTCCAATATCCTCCCAGAAATTCTTTCTCAAATTTACTGTAACTATCTATTTCCTTATCCCTCAACGACAACCAATTTACACACCTGCCTGCTACAGATCTTTTAGCCACTACTAATTGTTCAACTTCATTACATTGATACGTACAAAAAAAATACCCCAGCTGCTCTAAGTGCTTGCGCGGATGCTCCCCTTCTTCCCCTCTAAACTGCGGGATATCCTTCTCCCTATAACTCCGGCTCACTCTGACGGCAGTCATTCCACCTTCTCCTTGACGGTTGGCTACAATATTTTTTTTGCATTCCTGAAGTTCCATTTCACAATTGCGCAATTTTGCATCCATCGTAGTCAGTCCCGAACTAAGGTCTCCCCTCAGCGCCTCTACCTGTTGCCCTTGCAACCGTACCTTACCTCCACATTCCACCAACTCATTTTCCATAGTAATGGTGCACTCGTGCGCCCGCACCAGCTCTACCTTTTGCCTTTCCACCTCTACAACTACATTGTCTACACGCCCCTGCAGCCTTTCCTGACTAATGCGTAGTTGTGAAACTACGCTCTCAACTGCAGCCCTTCCTGCCTTGACCTCGGCCCGAACTTGGTTCACCCCGTCGCTAACTACCTTTAACTCCTCTCGCTGTTCCCTTCTTAGTTCCCCCATTACGCTCTGTAGTTTTTCCTCATTTTCCTTGCGGAAAGTTTCCATTACCTCTTTAGTGGATTTTTCTAGCCTTTCTTCTAGCCTCCTGAACAACTCCACATTTTCCCTACGCATCTCTCTCTGATTTTCCCCCATTCTTGCCTCAAGCCCCTTGAACATATCCACATTTTCTCTCAGCATTTCAGTGTTCGCCGCCTTTAGCATTTGAAACAAAGACTCCAAGCCGGCTATATTTGTGGTCAACTGTGAATTACCCCCCAGTTCCCAATTACCACTAATCTCACTACTGTCAGATACGTTATCTGAGATTGCTGGGTCCCGTATCCGGCAACTTTCATCGTTCGCACCTATTGTGCCTGTTTCCGACTCGTTCAGCATTTCTACCATAGCCTGTACATCTCCGTTACTTTCCATCTTACAAAAAAACACCATAAAACAATACAACTTTTCATTTACAATTATTTGCTAGGGCGTACCACGTGGTACTGGACACGTGTGACATCTCGCGATTTAAAAAAAATAATAATAAATACCAAATTACAAATAATGGATTTTTCTCAAAAAAAAAATCATTCCCAGTTATTGGGACACGTATATACGTAAATACAGATTTAAACTTTAACATTGTGCCCAACAAAGGCGAAAGAAAGAAAGTAAAACATACACAAAGATGACACTACCTCGGAAACTGCAAGTGGTCTACTGATATGCATCACTACCTGTCGCCCTGCGTCCCGGCCTACCTTGTTTGCTTCTCACGCCTATCAAAACTTGATTAGGCGGGTGACGTCTGAAAGGATGCTGAAGTTGGCTGGGCGGTCTGGAACGTAGTTATCACCGCACAGAATGCTGACGTCGGCTAGATGTCTGGAACGTAGTTATCACCACACCACGTGGTACTGCGTCCTTGTGTCGTGTACTGCGTCCTTGGGTCGTCGCTCGTTGTTTTATCTCTCGGCACTCGTCATCCGCCTCCCGATAATACTCGCTTCTTATCGAGGTCCCACGTGTTTTGGCGTCAATTATGTAGTGGTACTTCCCCACCAACTCACACCACGGCAACAAGCAGTAGATTTTCTCTTCTGCATAAGCCAGCGGTGAGCACGAAGAATCTCTTATCTCGTTTTAACGGGTGGTTCGTAGGCGGACGTCGATAACAGCGAATAAATTTATGACCCTTTCTTTTCAGCAGATTTAATATATCGTAATGTACCTTTAAAGCCAATGGCACACTACCACGTGGCCTCAAAACATACAACACAATAGTTTGCCAAATACAACAGAAAAAAATATATAAATAAAACGGTGGGCCTTCGTAATAATAAATAAATGTACTGAAAAATAAATCTCTCCGCACAATGGTTCTTATAAAGCAAAATGGTCCTCTGGCCCCTGCGCTAATCACGCATGCCTCAAAGCTACGTGTGTCCGCTCTGGACCCAGGGGCGTCATTTCAGGTTTTTCCAGGGTGGGGGGAGGGGGGGCAAGATTTTGTTTTCTGACGACAGTGACCTCGTTGCATCTTTTTTATTAATTAAGCATGTATAAATTAGATACTTTAATAATATAACTTCAGTTTTATGTCCTTAAGTTAGCATTATTTACTTTTAAAAATACAAAAACTATATTTATACACATAAAATTCCAAATCCAGGGGGGGGCATTTGCCCCCCCCCCTGTAGCGCCAAAGGACGCCCCTGTCTGGACAACCCCTACTTGGAGAAGACCCCTTTCTCCCTCATCTCGCGCGCCCCCATGCGAGAACAAAGGCTCGCCCAAAATGGCGGCGACTTTCGGGAGCCAAATAAAACTATAAAGACACGTCCAGACACTTAAGAACACACAGTATTCGGCTTACTGCCTCTTAAGCTTATAAAAAAAAGAAACAAAGTTTCCAAAACCTTTTCTTATAATACATCAATAACAAAATAATTAAATAAAAACAAAACTGTGGCAGTGGCTGGAAAATAAGGGGAGGCGAGTGTTTGCCGCTCCTACGTCACTCCAACGCCCGGGAAAAACCCAAGACTGGAGCGCCCCTCGCCATTGGACTAGGTGCCAGCCAGACTGAGTACTTTAGTCAAAACTTCACTTATTTTCAAATAAAATAAAAACCAAAATAATTACAACAAAAAGTTACTTAGATAAGTTACAAAGCTCCTCAAGATGAATCGTTAGACACCCAACAAGACTAGTCTATGATGAAATTTAATTAACATGATACCTTAGGTCAAGAACTCGATGCACTTTAAATTTACTTGGATATGATAAATGAAAACACAGAGACTTATGTAACATCACATTACTGTGCCTGGACGCGACCCTGACCATATTAATTACAATAGGAAACAATATATGCAGACAAAACCTTGGCCCTCCGGTACAATTATTATTGTTATAACTATTTATTTCTTAATGTATAAAAATCTTGTATTGTTTGCTTCTGCACGAGCTTATCATGACT
>PNEQ01033388.1:0-11996 GCA_003012365.1 Medauroidea extradentata
TGAGTATTGTGCTCTATGATGTGGGTGATATATATATCTATGATGTGGAAGGACAGGAAGTTGTTGAGAACGATGGCAAGAACAGGCATGGTTGAGAGGCGTTTGTGATATCTTTAATCAATGTTCATCGTCATTGTGTTGATGTATTTAATGGTGTATAGTAATGAAGTTGATATCTTACTAACCACAGCTTACAGTTGTTACAGTAGGTTCCGAAGTATATGACAAGTTTGGTTGGAAGGGCAACCAGATATTACTGATAATAAATAAAATAAGTTTGAGACAGGTATGGAAGATACAGATGGAGGGGAAGAGGACAGAGAGAGAGAGAGAGGAAAAAACACTATGATGGTGAGAACGGTTAAGGATTGGAATGAATTGGCGAGGGATGTGGTTAAGGTGACAGGAGCGAGGGAGTTTAGGAAAAGGTTGATGGGGTCGGAAAATTGAGAAGAGGTAGGTTAAGCAAATCCTTGCCACAGGGCTGCGGCCCAATTGCAAGAAGAAAAAATTAAATAAAAAAACTGGGGAAAGTATGTGTGTATGAATATGTTGAACGATATTTTGGTACACTGTTGTATTATTGACCTTGTCCCCCATGTTTCAAATTACAAACAAAAACTGAATATTCATTTCCTGGTTTTTGGTCTTGTTACATATGAAACCATAAATAGAATAAGGATATTGTAAACTGTTCGCTATGAGAACCATATGTTTACACTTCTAAAATTAAATGCTTTTGGTGTTAAATTACTGGGGTTGAAAACATCAGTAAGTGAAATTGAATCGACGTCGAATGTACTACTCACAACACATCAGTTCTGCAATAAACATTAATCGCAAGCCAAGAGTATTTAGGTTAAGTACATATGGACACGGAATTTATTAAGAAAACCATGACGAGCATTCCAATTTAACTAAGCCTACAGCGTCATAGTTTTAATTACTTTCAGGTCACAATAGAAGTTACACTCGTTTTCATTCATTACAATGAATGCAAAAAAAATAACCCAATTTCCAAGTTTCCCCGCGCAATGTTTCAGAAATACTTGCTTGTTTACAATCGCTTATATCTCATTGGCTGTACGGCAGTGACGTCACAAAAAATGCAACGATGCCACACCGTGCTATCGTAATCTTACAATTCCGACACGATAGTGACTATGGTCGTTTCAAAAATAGGAATTTGCACATTCCGACACTCACTATCGAGTCAAACATTCCTCTAGAGGAAATATTCCGACAGTTTCAAAAATTGGGCCCCAGAGGAGTGCAGTGTCGTATCAAGTACTGGTGGGAGGCAAGAATAGGGTGGTGCATGTAGATCACTTGAAGCCCTGGGGTGGACAAGAGTTGGAAGCAAGATTGCAAAAGGAGGGGCAAGGAAACATGAGACAGGATGAGAAAGGAGATCGGCAGGAAATAGGGACAACAAGGAGGCAGAACGTACCGTCTGCAGATACGACAAAGTCTGGGAGATCTGGCCGGAGGTGTAGAAGTTTGGAGCCTGTAGGCAAGACGGAGCCCAGGGAGAGTGGTGCAGCCGGAACAAGCGACGGGGAGGACGAAGAAGAGTTCAAAGAGTTTCCACAGTTAACGCCGGAAAAGATACCTGTACGCAGGTGTTCCACTAGGAAGATTATCGCACCTAAGAGACTGAATTTATAAGAGCATATTATGGTTTGATTGTTGTTTCTGTATAGTGTTCATTGTTGATAAGTGTTGTATGTCTTTTTTGAATGGAAAGGGGAGTTTTGTGTCAGGTTGGCAACACAGCGCTGACAGCGCCGACAAAAAACTGTATGACGGCACTGGCGAATGACTGACTGTAAAGCTAGTGTTAAGGAATTAGACAATAAAGATTGCCGCAGCAGGCGATTACGACAGTGTTATACAGCACTATGTTTGCATGTGAATTTTTTACATTTTGAAAAGGTTAGCTATGGTGATTAATTTATAAAAGCACATGAGTGTATCAGCATATAAACATATAAGTACATACATAATACCGTTAATTGTCCCCAACAGAAAATCGCTACTGCAGTAACAGGTATGTAAAATATTTTCATGCATACAAAAAAATTAGCAAATAAATGAAAATGTTGAAATAAACAATACATAAATAGTAATAATACAAAAAAATGTTCCCTGGACAACAAATTAAAAATCAAACTCGCTATTCATTTATTGAAGGTACAAACCATGCTCATTCAAAGGCCAGATATAAGGTATTCAATTCTATTAATGTGTACAAGTACGTAATTTCAGTCATGTTGTATACTAGTAGGTAAAGTAAAATATGTGCACATGCTTTCTATGAATGTACAGTAATTAATACATACTTATAAATAAATACAACAGGTGAACTGGCAGCTGTTTGGTAGCCGTATGTAGTATAAATGATAGTAAGTTTCCATGACAAAAATTAAAAAAAATAATTGCCAGGGTTCATTCGGGTAATATTCTCGTACTGGCCTCTGATTTGCTGCGATTTCAATACATGCAACAACTCGCTTCCTCGCCGGTTATTGTACAAATTTGTGACCTACCATCGCCGACGTCGACGTTTTCTTTGTTTCAGTAATATAAAGGCTATTGTTACAACAACACTGCTACACAAAAACAGGGCTTCTTCGTTGTTCATGACCATACAAAGCTGTCAGGAGCAACTGCGGTGCTCGTCACATGCGCGCAGCATTTACACGGATTGTACCGTGCGCGGTTCAAGTTTGGCAACACTCATGTCACCCCGCGCTGCGACTGCAACGCGGCGCGCTAGTGTATACACGCCTTAACACATTTTCTGGCTGCCTATAGTGTCAGTAACCCTTAAAGACTACGCTGAGGAGTGTTGCTCTCAGGGACGTCGGGACCTTTTCAGAAAAGGGGAAGGGGGCAGGAAATTTCTTAGAGACGTATACACTCATTTCCGCCAATAAAGCGGCAATGGTGGGGGTCCGGGTGTTCTCCCCCATGAAAATTTTCATTTGAAGGTGCAAAACCCGTAGCTCAGCCGACCCTCCGTAGCTCATTTAGTTGAGTGGCTGACTTTGGTACGAGGGGTTCTGGGTTCGATTCCCAGGTCTGGCTGGGTGTTAATTTATGTTCCTCCAAACGACTTAGAAGAATTGTCTCTGTACGAAATTGTCTTTGTAAGGTTATTCACATACGTCATATTTATCCTGTAATCTCGTAGTATAGCTGCACTCTTGGCTGGCCAGATGATTGTGGGTCACAAAAAAAAAGTGCAAAATGGTTCTATTTAGATACATTTTTAAAAGTAAAAATAGCAGAAAATACTGGTAGAAATTGTAATATTTTTATGACAGTAACAGCTGTTTGAAGATCAAAACTGACATTTTCCTATTAACTAATAAATACAAATAGTTGTAAAGGATGAAGAAGTTGGGGTGTTAGAGATTGCAAGTGCACAGCATACAAACACTAACCTCACTCACCTTAAACACATGTTTTTATATATAACAAATTTTTTTCATAGTTTTGATTTTCTAGACAGCAATTTATCACTTAAAAAGGCATTTCTATCTTACCTTAAAGGAATGATAAAATTTTTAGGCAGACTATATTAACTGAATATATTGCTTATTTGGCTATTATATGGAAAACAGCATCACATTTTTGCCCAAAAAAGCTAACTTTCTGTCGAAGTTTAGCCATCATTTTACTTTCCAAAGTTGTGTTAGAAAATGGAAATGTAGGTATATGCCTTACAATATCACTCTGAGCTAAATGCAGGCTGTTTACCTTTACTCGACAGTAAACTGCCTGAAATTTTACTACTAAATGTATTCTTGTACACCGCAAGATATTTCACTTTACATAGTGTAATAGTTATTAATAGTGCGATTTTTTTTAGTAAATATACATAACACATACGAAATACTCACGTCACAAAACCAGTTTCACGAAATACAACTAGTGGAACAAATTCAAGACTGTGTCGTAGTAAAAACCCTTTAACACCACAAAACACACACATATAAATATAAATAAATATATATATATATACATATATACATACATATATACATATATATATATATATATATATATATATATATATATATATATATATATATATATAAATTTATTTATAACTGCCCCAATGAACTGGAAGCTCGTGTTTGGGGTATACACAAAATGTATATATTTGACAATGGATATAATAAACACATAGTATGCATACATATTCTGTATACAAAAACCCTTGCACATGCTAGATTTCTGTTGTTACAAGGTTTTTTATGTATACATACACACACAAACAATTGAACCTCCATATAGACATACAGTAAATAGTCAGTCGCACACAATTTAGAGGGCCTACCCCCAACAAAGTTCCATATATTTACATTCTTATTCAATTTAATCAATGTTGTATAGTTTTGTTCATCTGCATAATCTACTCATTCACTCATTGTCTACGTCTAATATCTTTATAGATAAATATTTTTGTACTTCTCTTTTTACAGTTCCCAGATATTTTATTTCAAATGCCGTAGGTCATGCGGAATTTCGTTGTATACTTTAGTTAATTTATTTTGATACTTTTAGTACCAAACGTGGCAGTATTGTTGTGTGTACAATGATGTTTCCTATCACCCTTGGTCAGACAACTGTGTACGTCTGAGCTTAGTTCAAATTGTGTATTTATTTTTGTTAGCCCATTAAAGTGTTTATGCAGAGGAATAATTGTAGGGTACTTAACCATATTCTTTAGTGACATTAGCCCAGTAGCGCTAGATAGAATTTTGATATGTGTATTGCAATCGAATCCAAATAATTTTCTGATGGCTGTGTTTCGTAGGACTTCCAGCTCATGTAATTGACAATGTTATTTTAGATAACGAATGAAACATTATTTTGATTGACTACCAAGTACCAACGTCGAGTACATACGAGAAAACAACTCCAGAAATTATCGCAACCACCGACGTTAACACACGAGTGATACGCCAAAAATTACGTATGAAAAATAGCAGCTAAAATGCTATACACACATGTTATGTATCACACTACAATACCTGTACACTGTGCGGGAGGAGGTATAAATTGCGATTTTGCCTTAACCGAGGATGAGACTAAGGCATTTTTCATACCTCTCCAGTAGTTCCAGACTAACGTGTATGGGGACCGAATGTCACCTAGTATAAGGTGACTCCCTTTGCCAAGTGCAAACGAGCAGGTGGAGAAGTGGGAGACTTATGCCCTAAAGAGAGGAAACTGTCCGAAAGGCGGAAGAACCTTAGTGGTCAACAGCAGACGGATGGTTGACAGTGGCGGATCCACGGGAAGGGGGGGGGGAAGGGAAATTCCCCCCCCCAAACCACGAGGCTTATTGTTAATAATTAACAGCTATACGACAACAATGATTTCGTATAATTTATCTCATTCGATCTTCAAGAATAATAGGTAGAATAATAATAACAATGTAATAAATAATTGCTTCCTCGACTTTCCTCGAAATTCATCACAAAGAACAACCTCATTTAATCGGCGGGAAGGGAAGTGAAACATGAAACTAAACAGCCAGATATAACTTCTTGATATTACTTGTCTGATATCGCTCAAGTTACTGGGGAAATTGCGAACAAAATGTGTGTTATCTTTGTAAACCCCACACTGTACCCAACGTAACTAATATATCCGTCGGAACATTAAAAATACTGTAGTTGTGGGTAGGAATTCAGAAAACTTCACAAGGTCAAAATTCTGCTACAGTTGGCAACACTGAGTCGCTCCGGGTGCTGATGGCAGCACTGTAGGCTACAGTAAGGTTAATTCTACTACAGGTTAGAAAGATCAATGTTATAAGTTTGGCACAGGGAAAATTTCTGCCACTTGAGCGCTGGTATCGCTAATGCACCAAACTGACCAATCACAGAGCTTTCCTGAATTTTAAGTTTCATTAAGTTGACTATTTAAAAGGCGAAATTGTTTTTTTTTTTTTTCACTTTAAAATTAAATTAAATGACAAATATAATTTTCAAGTTCATTTAAATTTAATTTTAATACGGTTTCGTATTTATCTGGTCACTTAGCGATCGAAGCGAAACTAGTGGCAGAAATTTTCCCTGTGCCAAGCTCTCCCATAAGAAAACGTATTTTCTTTCTAACCTGTAGTAGAATTAATCTTAGCTACAGCTAACTGTTCTGAACAATTCATGGCGAATGTGACGTTTGAAAAATGTGCTAGTGATGGCAAACAATCAACCGAAAAAATTGTGAGTACTTAGCGAGTATGTTTGAAAGAATTTGTACTTGCTTGTTCACTTAACAGTGAAAACATTTATGCAAATTATCTTTTCAACTGGTCCTGCCACAGTCGAGTAGACAAGTCTGTTTGACTGCAGTATCGCAATGTACGTCCATATATTGTTTGTTTGGTCATTAGTGTCCGTGCAATAATCAATACTGTGGCTACCTAACAAATGCAAGTTTTTTTAACGTATTCATTTTGTAAAATATTAGTTTAGGCATTATTCTTATTTTAAAAAGTGTCAGGATAAATAATATCGAGTAATGAGTGTAACATCACTTAATAACCCACTGTATTTTATTTATGCAGTAATTTTAACCAATATGACAAATGTAATAGAAGTTATGTTATACATTGGGCCACGAAAATTTCGCGAAAAGAATTTTGCCTCACTGTGTTTCAGTGACTCACGTGCACGTCTGCAGTTGTGCTTCATCATGGTTATTGGCAGCGTGTTTATGTGATGTGACGTCTCTCATTTGACTGTACCAATCAAAATAAGGTTTCTACGACACCACATGTCTGTGATTTGCAGAAGACATGTGAGAGCTGAAACATCCTTTCACTGACCACTAAATCGAACTGCAGATGTGCACGTGAGTAATCGAAACACAGCGAGGCAAAATTATTTTCGCGAAAACTTCATGCCTCTAGTAATATTTAAATTTACTGAATGTAAATAACAGCTATAGCTCAACAAAACTAAAACAAATTTTATGTTGGATATTTGATTTCAGTTAACGGGAAATGATGAATTCCCACGTATTCGTTGTTTATTTTCTGACTTACCCGACATTCTCAGATAAGTCTTGTTAAACTTACGGGACGGACAGATGAGTTGAAAATAAGATATGCTCTATTGTTAGCTTAGTTGATTACTGGTTTATTAACTAAGCATGAAAGTTTTGAACGATAGTTGACTCAGTGAATGAAGAAAATTAGGCGGCTCTTAACATCTAAGATCCTGAGAACCTATCTTGATACGAGGTGAACAGAGTGGTTTTGCGAATAAGGGGCGGGGGAAATAAGAGACACAAAAAAAGGCCAGTATACGGCTTTACATTGGCACAGTTGACATTGCTGTTAACAAATATATATAACTACAAAAATTTTAACTATCCAGTACATGTACTTGCTTTCTTACAAACTTTCAAATAGTGATGAATTTATGCCAGTGTTTCAAAAGTTTCATGCTATATAAAACCGTTAGTAGAGTAAAATATTATTTTAAAAAGTACCAGTTAAACTATTATGTATTTGCGAAATTTAGGCTGTTTTCGGATACTGGCTTAAAGGATCCCTTACGATAAGGGATCCATAGAAAGTGCATTCTAGTGGACCATTTTTGTGCAGCTTCCGAATTCTCGCTAGGGATGCTGATGCATCTCTTCATGTGTCCACTACCAGGATGCGACACTAGCATCCACTGTCATATCCACATATTTCTTAGCTTCGAAATTCAGTCATCGTTTGTTTATATGATAGTTTTCATAGAATCGGCGCTTGTAGTGTAGAATATGTGTTAGTTTGTGGCACATTTATGTGGAGGGTAGTTTGTTTATATTTATATTTGCAGCTGTAAATTATTGAAATATATATACAAATACATTTCTATTTTTGTGATAGATCAATATTGTTTAAATATACCAATAAGGGACTGTCAGTGTGAAGTAGACAAGAGCGATTTCTTTAACGAAAACGAATTTCATTTCCAAATGAAAAAAATAACAAAACTTTTAATGGGAACCTTGTTAATTGGCAGATTTTATATTTTAAAACGATATTTAAATGTTATTTGATAATGCACCATATATTGTTTGTAAATAATATTTATACTGTAATAAGTGAAAAAACTTACCATTGTATTATGGCTGTTGTAAAAGACCAATTTTATATTTCAATAATTTTTATTGTGAGAACGTCTTGAGTGTTATAAAATGAGATCTGTGAAATGAATTAATTCCTTAATTTTATTAATCCAAAAAATTCCTTGGTAAGTTTTGTAGCTTTGAGATCATAATGCTTTTTAAAGTGAGGCAAATTTCGATTTATTTTATTAATTAGTATTTTCAATATAATGTGTTCGCCTACCTTGCTTTACAAGTGCATAATGTATAAAATGAAATGTTTGTTAAACAATGTGGTATTGTTTTTACTCTGTCAGTAATTTTAAATTTAATGTTATTTTCTTTACATAACTGTATTCAGACCCAACCTTTTTAATTCTTTACCCAAACAAATTTTATTTCAAAAAAATTATTAACAAATACATCAATGGTATATTCTATGTTTAAGTATGAAAACTGCTTAAAACGCACCATTTTGCACCTTAAAATACAAATTTTCCCAGGGGAACCCCCGAACCCCCCAATTTTATATTTGGGGATGCGTATTACTATAAACAAATGTTCGTTTCCCCCACCCCCAAGTCTGTTTTTATTTATTTTCTTTATTTTCCTTTATTTTCTTTTAAGGAGGGCGCTGGTTTTAACCAGGGCACTGTGGGTGAGCACAGTACCCTGGTGGAGGACGAGGTTTATAAAGGCGCCTCGTCCCCCCGTATCTCCAGTAGATACCTTAAACACACTTAAAAATACACAAATTAATACACTTAACTAGCTCATAGGCAAGTCTGATGAGCTAGCATTAAATTAAAATATATAAGTGACTAAAATAATTGTTAAAATGCTTAAAATATTACGTTAAAATGGCTTAAATATTACGTTTTTAGGACTCGTGCTTAGCACAGAAGTATCTGTGCAAGCAGGAGCCCTCTGATTGGCCGTTAGTGATCCTGCCAGCCAATCACAGGCCTCCGCCGTTCCGGACCGACAGAAAACACCACAGCTAACTTACAATTTCTATAATTTAAACGTGTTAAATTGTGAGTGTACAGTATAATAACAATTACCTAATTAATAAAATATAGTAATGTAATTTCAACAGCGGCGCTGCCACTGAGCCATAAGCTGTACAGTGTATATTATGCCATATGCTGTGAAATACATAGTGCTTCGCAGTGTTGTTTTCGTGGAGAAAATCTTGAAGTCTTGAGAAATATTACGTGTTACCCCAGGTTTCCCTTGTACGTGTAACTTGTAATTGTTTTGTGTATTTGTGCGGCTCCTGCCATGCATACTTAGACCGGTACTGGGGCTGAAGGCTTCCAGACCGGCCCAAGCAGCATGACAGGTGGTGATGTCAGCCCTCGTCAGCATAGGCAGAAAGCTCATAAAGCGGGCCGTGCCAAACCTGATGCCTAGAGGGGAGGTGTGTGGGTGTCTTAATGTTATGGGGGCTTACTATTAACTAAATTACCAGCTAATTAATATCTATTAGCTGCGCAGGCGCTAGGGCGAGTCGCGAGACAGTGTACTTCATGTTCCGGACTTCACGAGAGTTTAGAAAAAGAAAAATAACTATAGTGAGCAGTTAATACAGAACGAGGCATTCCTGTCTGAAAGTCCTTTTTCTAGCTTGGATCTCTTAGACCAACTATGTATCTTTCCACCAAACGTCAACAATAACATTGCCATGTTAGAAATGCCATGTGATGGCCTCACCGCAATGTTATAGCGGAATCTGTCAAATAGGAATGTTACTAGTGCACAAAAAATAACTTAGGTATATTGTAATTTCAATCAGTAACTCAGTGAATAAAAAAATTTTGTTACACTGTGGTCAGCAATTCAAATAAGAAAAATAAATAATGGAAAAACTTCAAGACAACTTTTTTTTTAAAGAAGTAATTTGACAATAGTGGCAGACTTGTGTTAACATAAAATATCTGTGAAAGTTTAAATTAAATTACTAAAAATTTACACAACCAGGCCCGGACATTATATTCAGCTGCACAGAGAAAATAATATATTCTTAATAGTTTCTTAAATATTATTACTGTTAAAATATTACAATTTCACCCATCATAAAACCTAATAAATATGTTAACATTGCAAAATAATAAAGATATTCAATATGTTATCGAAATGGGCCTGAAAATATTTCTCTGTTAACTTCCCACCTGACCTATTAAAAAAAAAAGTATATTCAGAATTTGTACCACAAAGAGTTAAGACTTAAAAATCTAACTGGACAAGGAATGAGCTGGAAGAAGTAAATAACCTTGTGTTACCGACATATATAACATGTTCTAAAGCACTCTGTCTTTATTTCCTGATGCCAGAAAATAAACTTTGTGTTATACAACCAGTAGTATGCACACTTTACTTAGTGTATTACAGAGTAAAATAATATGGGTGTTGTGTACTGTGGTGTAGCATTATAATTCTGTGAAAATTGTGACTTAAAAGCATACATGAACCCTTACTAGTTTTAACCTAAATAATATTCATAATCCACATCTGGTTTCAACAAGCAAATATTTGCACGTACTTTCATCCACATGAGAGCAATAATTAAAAATAAAGAGATATTTAGTCCAAATAACTAAAATGATAGAATAAATAATTCAGGAAATATAGAATGCTGACTTAAACTGAAAATTATTAGCTATGTAAGCTTATTGTCAGTGTAGGTAACTACCACATCCTTAATAATTTGAATTTCAGGCCGAAATAAAGAAAATATTCCTGGAAAAGTTTTCAAGGTGATAAAACATTTCAGAAGAAATTACCATGTGTAATGCAAATGCAATTAACATAATTTTCATGGTTCAAAATCAGAGTTCTTTAATGAATGTTTCGCAAATTGAAATATTTAAAAAAAAAAAAAAATAGTGATTTCATTATTTGTAAAACTTTAGTCTTGTACACAACACGAAATACGTGATTTAAAATGCCCGCGTCTAGTCTCTGTCTCTTTCTGAGCGGTAGGCTTGAGAGTTCTCATAAAACAAGGCAAATGGGTCAAAAGTCCTAATAAATTCGAAAATTATAGTTACTCTTCAAAATCAAAGTTATTCCTAATTCATTCCAAATATCAATACTGCTTAAAATGCACTAATTTATAGTAAAGAAAGTGTCTGGTGCGGTAAAACAAGACGGTGTTATACCAATCACGTATCATACGGAAATGGCGTCACCAAGCCGCCGATGCGGCCGTCTTCAAATCTTGCGCACTCAAAAATTAATTTGATTTCGGCCTCGTAGACTCTTCTAAACAATCTACGGACTTCCTGGTTTAACAAACTTTGCTTGGCCGTCCAAAAACTATGAAAAAACATTACGATGGCGCTAGCTTTCGGTGCTAGCAAAACTGTAATTAAAAAATACGCCATATCGGCATTTTCGCTCGGCCAAGACCATAGAAAAGGGATTAGTTAGCCAAGACTGCTCTTATCTCTAGACAACGCCCCCTCGTTCGCGGCTATTCCTCAAGCCTTCACGACGTCGCCAACACAGGCATTAGGGCTGGAGAATAATTACAAACGAAAAATAAACATAAATAAAACAAGAATAAAATAAAAAAATTAAAATTAAATTAAGATTTTGGATGTGAGTCCTAACAAAAAAAAATATGAATAAATAAATAATATTAAGTAACTAACTAGGGCCGCCTTCCGTTTTTCACTGATTTCACTGATATCACTGACAGTTCGCCAGTGTCCGTGAACAATAAGGGAACAGCATCAGTAATCAGCAAAATATTTTCACTGTCAGTAAATAGATAGTATCGGAACATTAAATCAGTAAACATTACTGCAATGTACGTTGCCTAGCAACCACATCTCTGGCATATCTGTGATTTCATTCTTGCA
>PNEQ01033389.1:0-19248 GCA_003012365.1 Medauroidea extradentata
CCAAACTGTCCTGACAGCTGAGAGACAGGACAAGCGAGGACTGGATGTAAGCCAAACTGTCCTGACAGCTGAGAGACAGGACAAGCGAGGACTGGATGTAAGCCAAACTGTCCTGACAGCTGAGAGACAGGACAAGCGAGGACTGGATGTAAGCCAAACTGTCCTGACAGCTGAGAGACAGGACAAGCGAGGACTGGATATAAGCCAAACTGTCCTGACAGCTGAGAGACAGGACAAGTCAGAACTGGATGTAAGCCTAGCGTTGAGGCAAACCGCAGTATATAGCATTGTTTGACGGTAGGCTGTGTGTTAAGGTATTTGTAAAAACTACACATTTTACCATAACGCATCTAAAACATTTCAAATACAGTTTTTTACCGTTGAAATTATATACTTTCTTGCATACTTAGGATTCTCGGCAAACAGGGTTTATTAGGAGCTTCTTCAGTTGATAATGATCTATAAATGTATACGTATTTTAATGTTTTTAGTGCCTGTTAAATGGGGGAATGCGAATAGTTGTGTGGACCACCGTGCTGTAAAGATGTCTGGATGTCTTCGTAACATATATTCACTGAGTTGCATCCATTTCCAGGCTGCAAACCCATGGTGACCACACGTCCTTGAATTCTTGGAAAGCTTGAACTGTCCATATTTTGATATGTCCTTAAAAACCCTGGAAAAATGCTTGAATTTCCATACTAGTCCGTGAGGTTTTTTTATATTTGTTTGAAAGTTGAATAATTGTCCGTTTGATACACGTCAAGATGTACTTCTATTGAAGCATAAAGGTTGATATTTTTTTTTGTTACATGAACCTGAAACATAACCAATGTTTAAAACATGCTAATAATAACCTTGGAATACTTTGTATTCACAAAGTGGTTAATTTTTCAGAGTCTTGGGTTTCAAATACAATGTATTTGATGCGGGTAACCTTGTTCCAACTGTCATGGTTGCAGTACCCATATTTTCACTTAAAAAAAAAAAAAAGAGAGTGATAGTGTGTGTGCAAGTGTGTGTGTTCATTGGCAAAATGTTAGGTCTGCAATAAAACTATTTTACTGTAAGCGTGTGTAGATCTGTATCAATTTCTCATATGGGAGCCAATTTAAAGAAATGCAGTGGCCACATCAAGTATGCACTAAAATAAAAAAAATATATATATAATGTGATTTCCCATCTTCTGCAACATCAGGACCATATTTTGAAACATTGTGTAGTTTAAAAAAATCTTGTTTGACTGTACATTTTCCGTATTACCATTATTGAACCATTGTTGTGTAGCAAATTCCAGTCCTCGCGTGATTAATAAAGTTTTGTAATTGGAAAAGTTAAAATATTACACAGAATTAACATGGTGTCTAAATACAGCATTTTTGTGTGCCTTATACTTGGCAAAAATACTGTATTAACGAAAGAATTTTCATAAATATAAAGTATTCCTAGTAACTGTTACTGACCATGTCTGTATAGGAAGTACAGTTGTTCTTTTCTGGAAAATTGGTTTCGTGTACTTGAAATCCTGGAAATGTTCTTGAATTTAAAAATCAGATTTGTGTGGCCACCATGAAACCTCACATAGGTTGCTGAACACGTCCAAAAGCAACTTAGTAGCCACTCGTGATAAATGTGCTGTACTCAGGAATTATCTCTACTGTATGTAGCATGCTCTCTTGTCCAGTACAGTATTAGTAAGTTGCAACTTCTGCTCGGTAGTAAACAAACAACATTCTGGCTCCGATATGTAGATGTAGCTCTCAAACTACATGCCGTACATTCTGACATGCATCTTGTTTATCTATCGCCCAGGTTTATTACATTACTTATGCAAACATTCGTTATTGTTCTTAAATATGTGTAATAACCCGCGCTTAAGGTGAATACTTTGTTTAAGTTGTGCTATATTCACATTCTTCTTCAAGATATCGTTAAAGGAAAGGGATTTGATACCAATATGTTTTACAAGCTATTGCGCTAGTGCAGTATTTTGGCAGTAGTGACAGTTGTTTGTGGCTGAGAGTACCAACATTAGCAGAATGAGGAGGCGGGAAGGGTGACGGTGGAATTGTGGATTGGGGAGGGGGTAACGATTGTTCAGTTCAACAAACAGTCTTCATGTATTCATTCAGCATGCCTGATGAGAGTTGTTGGTGCAGTTGCCGACCTGCGTGATAGACCCAGCCAGTCGATGTGCGAGGACGAGGTGCTCGACATAGGTTGGCAGACTTGATTATTGGAAAGCGGTTATTGCGACTCTTCTATTCCTGCTTCAAGATTACTTACGATGTGCAGCTAAAGTCTTGCAAATTTCCTACAAGGATATTTAGAAGATTAGTCTAGTAATTAAATCAGGGTCTACTCCGGCAGTTCACGGCATTAAATATCTCAAATGTTGTTAATATTTTGGTTTAGCTTTAAAGTGTCATTTAATGTTTGACATTTTTTTTTAAATGCATGTGGTTTACAATGTATAGTTATCATACCACACGATGTCAGTTCGCATTTCCTATGATCTTAACAGTAAGTAACTACATTAAGTATAAAAAGCTTTTAAAACATAACTTATTATTTAAGTACTCTTAGATCTAGATATTGGTCATATCTCGGTACCCGATTTCAGTGATTTGTTACCGTTTGATTACAATTTAAAGATACCACTCGAAAATTACTTGATAACATTTGTACAATATATATTACACGTGTGTTTCCTTCACTTGTTTCTTTAGACACACCAATTACTTATCTCAGCGTTTTGCATCTGACAGAAAAGTTTAAATTGTGTCAATAAATAATTCATCGTTAATTTCACGACGGTTTTGAACGTGTCAAAATGACACACTCTTCCCTCGTGCCTGCGTTACTCGGGAGAGAAAGACGATATTATGTTATTAATTATTTGTTTATCGCATATTCAAACTGAAGACAGAGTAGAGTATCATGGATCGTGATAGTTACACACATAAAAGGACGATATAAAATATGCAGAAGCGTGATTCGTGAAGTTGCGCCGAACAAGTCGACTGTCTCGGGCGAAGATGGGCAAGTTAAGTCACAGCGGTCGATACGAAATTAGCAGCTCTGCAAACATTCCTTTCTTTAGTCGATAAGCTTTATCAGTCTTTCAGGAATGAAGAGTTGTGTATAGACTTAACTGTTTATTTTTTCATACGCTGAATTCTTGGTTAGTCTCAAATGTAATCAAACGCATACAACAGATAAACTCAACCGTTATTGTGGGCATACGTCAACGAGAGAGAATATCCACAGAAAAGGTTCTCTTTATAATATTGACTCATTCCAGAAATCGTTTAAAGATCTCAGCCAACTAAAATATGTTTACCACCATCCTAATAGAGGTTAGGCAGTTTGATAAAGCTAATTGTGTTTTCAAAGTCATCGTGTCCAGTTTTAACAATTAATTCTAGACTTCTTGAATATGTCTAAAAGAGTTGCTTTGAAATTCAATATTGTTTGTTAAGACAGAAATGTTTATTAAATTGGCTGATTCAGTTTATATACCAGCAGTTACATGACTGCTTAGCACTATGTCTATTGACAAACTCACAGAGCAGCGTCATCTCACGGTAGGTTCAACAACTTCAGTGCATTAGTAAAAATAACGCTCGTGTGCTGCAAGTTAACTGTAACATAAACCCCAAACCTTTCTTGAACGTGTGAATGAAAATGGCAGGCAAACACTGGATCATTTGTTGAGGGCAGAGTATGTGTGTGATAAGAGACATGAGGAATGTCGTCATAAACTGCAGTAGCGGAGTGGAGTGTGTATTATCGAGACGTTGTTGGCAAAGTGCAGGGCAGCTGTGACTGTACTGTAGCAGGTGACACTAATGAAGCTTGACGTTCATTGAACGACTATCTAGCCAGTTAATAGCAACCACCCACTCCTCTTCCATCCATCGTCACAGCTGCTGTATTTGTCCGCCACACGCGAGCCAATAAAACCAACCACACAACTGGCCGAGCAATTCACGTTGGAAGAGATCAGTACAGATGTGTAACAAATTACCTCAACTGAATTAACGTAGCAGTACGTCACTGACTAGGCGTGGCTTGGTTATGTGGAGATGTCCACGTGTTGGATTCTGAACTGGGACCACGAATACCCGTCATGTGCTGGTTGAGGGAGTTGCGAATCACGGCGAGTATAGACTCCACCCTACAACAGCCTAGAATCACATACCTCGGGTAATGCGCCGTTACAACTACTTGACTGAATGTATAAACCCATCACTCGTGACCGACATTCACAAGGTCCAAACTATTTGCTCAGTTGTGGTTTCATGAATAATCTTAACCACGTTTTTTTGTCTTCGGCAGGAGGGCGGGGATCTCCGATGGGTAGAAAACGTTTCCCTCATAGGCTGCAGTTTATGTAGGAATGACACAGTTTCATGTTTTGAGTCAAATGTCATAGGCATTACGGGATCTTATTATGTATTCAAGTCACTACGATTCGGTACGTATTATTGCACCTGTCTATTACTGTTACTTGGTTTTCAGTAAATTGTGAGGGTTATTTTCACACTATTGTGTAATTACGTTTTTATAGTTAATGTGTAATGTTTGTAATGCAAGCTACAGCAATAATGACATTATTTTATACAGTACTTGTAAGATTAGTGAAGAAGTGAACGTAAATGCATCTTGTAGATATGCAATACGGGTTGCGGAGTTTTCTCGTGACCTAGTAAACAAACAAGCATCATATCAACGTGCCTGTATTGTAATATGTTAAGTCAAGCAGAGCGGGTAGTTGTGAGAGCGTAGAGAGGTGAGAGTACAGATGACCAGCTAGGGCTTGTTGCAGTGACGGCATATAGAGGACGATATAGTGATCGTGGAGGAATAATGACGCGGTACTGGTAGTGGATGATACAACATGGCGTGTGTGTGTTCGCCTGGAGATACACGGCTCTTCGCTGTACCACGAAGTGCTCCTGGCCTCGGTGTTCCTCTGACTGCCGCCCCCGCCTCCAGCCGCCCCCAGTCCTGCTCTGACTGCTCCTTGTCTTCTGCCTCCTCTACATCTTCCTCTTCTTCTTGTGAGTCGTCTGCGGCGTCGTCTTCGTCACGGCACCAGGTATGTCCTACACCTCTTGTGACATGGCTGTGTTCTTGCTCGTAGTTGCTTGTGGTCAATTCTTGCCTTCACTTTATACCATTTCGCACATGTACTAGACTAAATACAGTGTATGCTTTTCACAGTAACATCCTACAAACAGACCTTAACCACCGATAAATAAATTTTTTAGTGTCCAACTTTTGTGAGTGTAAAATTTAGGCCTATATGCTCTGTTTTATTAGTCCCGTGACAGTATTTGTCTTAATATCTGAAGAAGAGATTAAACTTAAATGGTAGCAAAATATAACACCAAGCACTGTCTTATTTTCCCTGCTTAGGGCTGATTTTCCAGAAGTTAAACTATCAGCTTTCAAGCTAAGATGTGCTTAAGTTATGGACTCGAGTAACATTTGTACGACATATAGGCTATGTCTCATCAAGTGTAGATCTACTGTTTTAAATTATGTGTTAGAGAAACAAACTTAATACTTATTTTTGCGTGGTAGTGTAAATAATTGTCTAGTAGAAGGTAGAGGCTACTGTATTCTTGCCCATACATAACTACAACCTGACGAACAAGGGCACAGGGCAGCCAATCACAATACGGAGTAACGTATATTTGTCATGAGCGTATGTTTTTTTTACTGTAACTTTCTAAATGTATGTGTGAGATGTATTCTTCCCTCATGTACTTTTGACTTTATTGCTCCATTCCTGAACACCAACTGGCCATCTTGAGGGTTTTTATAAAATTGCCTATAGGCCTATGTTAAATTGTTAAAAATACGTCATGTTAAAATAAGCACTTTTTAAGCCTTGGTTATTTTTAACTTCTCAGTTGATCTATACCATTCAATCACTTGTTTACATATCAAAATAAATTAAAGAATTTAAGTTAGTGTATGCATGTCACCTTCCTTTAAGTAAACATATTTGTTTGCATTAATTATATACAATATTATTATTACTAATAGGACGTCCTCAAATGTGCTCACTTTACTGTTACTAGATTGTACCTCTCTTCTCGCATGTAGTGTGAGCTTCTGTTAATACAAGTTTAATTTATCTACAGTTGTTTTATGTTGCATGTTTCCGCTGTACGAGAACTTACTTAGTGTTGACTGAGTCTATCTATTTGCACATCTCATTATTTCCTTGAAGGTCATCACCAGTTGCGCGGAGGGATTTGATAAGTTATTGTTCTGCAAAATATCATTTCTTTATCCTTTTACTAAAATAAGAAATAGGCATCAAAACCTGAAGGGAGAGCATCGAACTGTTACTAAGCACTGGGCGACTTGATGACGTTGTTTAAGGCGATGATACAGTTACTGAAGTAGAAGTTATTTACTTTGATTTAATTATAACGCTGTTCTATCGCGATTACCTACATTCGTTGCTCACCAAACTGCCAAATTTATCATAATTTTTTTGTTACAGGCCTACTAAATTGAATACGTTCACAAAATTTGAAGCTTTTCGGGAACACATTTAACGTCTTCTGAAATGAAAGTTACATAAGATTAATTCGAATATTTTTAAAGTACATAGCATTTATGCTACGGAACATATTATTTAATTTTTCTATTCGCTTTCTCCCAGGAAATATTGCAAATACTTTTACAGATTTTTGTCTTCACTGACGTTATGCGAGACATCTACGAATAGTCCTGAGTCAGAAAGTAATGAACAAACAACATGTGACGGAGTGATTGATGCACAATCAACAACGCTCATGCAACAGCGGATGACACAGAACAGACGTATGTGAAGTATCGCGTACTACAAATAACTAACTGTTTATGTATTTTCTACGCTGTTGACTTACAAATATGTTAGCGTCGGATTACAAAAAAATCTCTTTCCAGTGCAAACAATACGTGTACGCTCGAGCAATGTTAAACGGTGCTTTGGTCGTTGTAATTCTTAAGTATGAAGTTACCGCTGTGCATTTCCTCCGACGAACAGTGGCTACAAAACAACACGAGTAGCATAACACGGAGGATATGTTGAATAATGGAATGTGTACGACGTTGAAGTAAGTAATGTCTGTACGGAACAGAAACTTGATGTTTAAAGGTGACAGTACAGCATATAGTGTAGGACAGTTGGCAGCAACTTGCATGTACTGTAGAGAGAAGTGTTTGTTATTGCATGAAGTACTAGAAGTAAGACTTGTGTGAGGTGAGGCAGACTATAAGTGGCTGCTGGCTCGACTATCGACTAGCCTGGCCTGCTGCAAACAATTGTCGGCACGAAGGTTCTTCGATCAATTGTCCCCGTTAAAGTAGGCGGCCGGCTGGCGTGCAGAAGGTCGCCCCATTATACCGCCTTGTCTTGGGCCCGGACACTAGTCGCTGTTCCTGCACACCATCAGGAACCTTCTCTACCCACACACACAACCTGCTTGCTGTATATAATCTCTGCCGTGGCCGTCTCTATTGTAGCAACACATATTCCCCGTGTACGTCTGTTAGGCAGAGCACTTTCACATTACTGAGTAGTGTCACAGGCGTGAAATGAAGTAATACGGGAAAACTTGGTCGTTATTTTCCTATTTACCTGGCTGCCACGCAGCAGTGTAGTCGACTTGACGCTGGCCAGCAAACCATACCAGCTAATTCACTTTATTATTTCTAAATATCCTGTGTCATTGTCCTAGCTTTGTTTACAAAGTTGGAATGAGAGAAAACAGATATGGTCAGCTCCACCTCATCTTGTGATACAGAGAAGGAAATTTGTGATAGTGTCGTGACAATTATACGTCAGCGACTAAGGCTTCTTCATAGCACAATATTCATTATTAGTTACTTCTAGTTACGTTTTAATCTAGTATTAAATAATTACTACTCGTAGTTGGCCTTTCGCTTGATGACATCTCGGAGTCAACGTTTCGCTGGGTTTTAATGTAGCAATAGTAAAAAGTGTCTAGTTTACAGAAAGTAGATTTTCGGCAACATGAAATACATCGTGAGTGGGAACTTGCAAACATGGCGCTGTTATTTATTGGCAGATTTGGCGTCACTGCTTGTACACACCAGGACACAGCCTGTGTCGTCATTGGTCACGAGCAGCGTGTGTGACCTCTCTACAGAGGTTGGCCACTCTGCCTTGGAACTTAGCCAGACATTGAAGCTGGATTCACATCCACCACTTAGCGTACGTATGTGTAGTAGAAACACTGAGTGTACGTTGTTGCAATATTGCCTGGCAAGCCGGACAGCATTCACATCCTCGCGTACCACACTTCATCTACTGTGTATCTACGCTAAGTGATTGTTATGGATGCGGTATGCGCTAATGTTTGACTCAATAAAATATACGTTTATATTGAGATATTATTTATCTTTTAGTCACAAATTATGTATTTCGGTTCGAAAAATAAAAAATAAAGTACGTTAATCAATTATCGGCAATTTTTTATGACACAAACAATTTACACGCGTGTCTAGATTACATGTTGTGTAAGTCCAATGTTTAATACTTAGGTACGTGCGTGTGTTCGTAGGTACGTTAAGTGTGGGTGTGAATCCACCTTAGCTTCGAGGCAGGCCGCGTATTGTCAGTCGACGGAGGAGGTCGAGCGAGCCCACAGTCGTTAGGAGTCTAATGTCCTGCGTCGTGTGTGGTTCTATGACGGTTATATTGCACTACTGATCTGTTTACAAGCGTTCAGTCGTACCACACCACAATTATCACTGGCCCAGTCAACTAGGACTCGCCAGTAACAAAGGAAGAGCGTCGGATATAAATACGTTAAATGAAAGCCTTGCGATCAGTCAACTTTGCTTGCGATATACCACCGTCCCTAGTCACGAGGGATTTGATGACGAATTCGCACACAAGTCGTATGAATGTTCTTCGTTAAAAAAAAAGTTGTATTTTCACAATTTTTTCAAAGAATAAAAACCAATATCATGACTGATACTCCTTCGTTAAGTAATTCATGGCATCTATTTGCCATGGCTTGTCTCGTGGTATTACTACGTGTAACTTTATAAAACAATAACATTTTTGATTTGACATGGCGCTGTGGAGAATCTTTAGTCCAAAAAGTTTATTTTTGCGAAGATGTTTATTATAAGTAGACCCAACGTCTGCAAAATTTACAGTCGAATATTATTACCGAGTAAAGATAAGACACGTCTACTCCCGAAGAGATATTTATTTCAAACACCAACTATTTGCTTCCACTTTGTAAAAACACTTTCTTTGCCGCATCAAAGTTTTTGTTGCGGCACAGATATTTGATATTTAAATATGAACCTCTACAAATTAAGTTTTCTGGGAAGAAATTTTTTGTTTGCAGTAGTCAGTAATTGTAAAAATATTTATATTAACAGTGAAATATATATTATAGTAATCCCGGCTCCGGGCACGGGTCACAATGACTATTTTTCAATGTCTTTCCAAAATGGCCCCAGGCGATCGCTGGGAGGGTCAGTTAACAGCGGCCATGGCAGGTTTCACTCCCAGCTCCTGCCCTTGTGTGCAGTTCTGTGTGGCTGGATGTGACATCGCTGTCGACAAGACGTCTAGCTCTACTGTAGGACAATAGTCAATGTTGGAGAGCGCGTTACAAAAATGAACTTAACAAGTAAGTTAGTAGATGTACTTGTGACCATGTCAATCATATACTTTCACTACGAACCCGGCTTGTTCGGTAGGATTACCTCTTTAGTGATAAACACTCGCTGGTAAATATTGTATCAGTTTGTTTAGTGCTGATAGTTAGGTCTCAGCTGTGGTAAGCCTCGACCTGCCTTCCTGTGTCATACCTGTGGCCTCGTGTGCGTCACCTTCCTCACAACACAGATAAGTGATGGCGAGGTGGAGAACGTCTTGATCAGTACAAGGGGACCAGTGCGATGTGAAACTTGAGATGATCCAAACATTACTTGCTTTCAGATTGTAATCTTAGTTGTAACAAAGAAGACTGTAATTAGTTTGAATATAATGTGTTCGTCGAATGATTTTTGCAGTGGAAGGTTACAACAACATGTTGTTAGGCATACATCATTGGCAGCGAATATTGCTGAGCTGAATCGCTGGAAAAAATATAAAACAAAAGCAAATTGTATTAATAAAATATTCAAAACAATTAGCAGACAATATTAAATATATAGCATGTATTCAGTGCTGAAAAGGCATATTTAGTCGGTAAGTTTAAGAAAACAAAACAATTAATGGTATGCACGTCGCATCTGTTGTCGTCAAAGGAAGTTTTAGTTGAGTTATGTTAGTTGTGTTCTTTATTAGTCGTTGTGTTTGTTTGTGTTCTCGTTGTTGTTCTCGCCAAGTTTTGCCGGCATTCTCACACACTTTGTTCTATTACTAGTTTGTTTTAACTTGCTCGTGTGCTGAAACTGCGAGCTAGGCACACAACATTTCCCTGACAATCTTGTATATTATGATCACTCCCTCGATAAAGTCTGCTAGTTAAGTTCTTTCATCCATGAACAAATTATCCTAGGCATTTATAATCAAGAACTTGGACTTTATGATGTAACCATTAAAAAACAGATATTACTTTCAGTTGACGTGAGTTACTGGCAGGCCTATGTTTTTTGATCGCTGGTTAATATTGTGCAGAATGCTGAGTAATTCTGCAGGGCTTTTCAAGCAAGAGTTAGCCTCGGTTCACTGAAGCCCAGAAACTGGCTTCAGTCCTGTTTTTCCATTACACGCTTAAATCGACGAGCGTGAGTGTAACAATGTTCTCAGTCCGACTAGCTCGAGTGGACGTGATGTGCAAGCCAAGTGAGCATCTTGTAATCTGCAGCTGATTTTCTTCAATAAAGCAGTTTCCTCGAGTGGATAGACCGTATATATATATAGCCTCTGAGATGTTAACTCCGACCTGAAGTGTTTGCATCAGTATTCTGCAAGTAATGTGTGCTGTTAACCTGTGTAGCTCTGTGCACTGTTCTGTCATACACTCTCAGACCAACATGAGTGATTTTTATGTTGTTTAATTGAAAATATGCTTCACGTTTTTCAAAACCAGCAATATTTCGGAAATAGTAAATATTAGTCATTGCTAAACTCTGATATTGTAACTGCAACTTTATGTATAGAGTGTACAGTTGTCGACGTCACCTATTGGGTACACTGTTTTATGGGCAAACTTATGATTAGGCACACACTCAATTTTTATTGTTAACAATGCAAATTTTGTTGCTGCAGAGAAAATGTGAAATTAAATGATAATATAGTAAACGTAAAAAACAGTGATATAATAATTGCAAGCTGCACTTTAAAGACCATCTTTGTGTTTAAAAAAGTTACATTCTTCGCTTCAAAGAAAATACTATTGTGAACGTATAATAATTTTATAATAAATAAAAGCAGTGCTGAAGATATGTTTTTAAAGATTTTGTAATGCTGAAGGGGTATAATACATACCCGCAATCTATATAATTAAAAAAATAATTTTTTGCTTGCTGAGAACAAAACGTTTGTACTGTGTAGCGAGAAAATTATTTAAACAGGCGTGATGGGATGACTAAGCTGACCAGACCAGGAAGTCACAGTATGACTACGTCACAGCTCGCACATGACACAGATGTATGTAGCAAGTGTACCTCTAGACGTGCGTGCTGTGGTAGGAATGTTCTCTAGAGCGAGGCTAGAGACCTAGAGCTGAGGTGCAGTAGTGGTAGAGGCATTGTGCGACGTTGCCTGCATTGTGCTGATAGCGGCATTGTTGTGGCAGCCAGCTTGTTTCACGCCCCGCCGCCGTTTCTCTCTCCCAGCCTGGTCCAGCTGGCCAATGACGCTACCAGCATCCTCACTTTACTTGCTACTTGGCTGAACACTCGCTTATTTAAACTGTTTCACAAGACCGTAGCTTTCCACCACGCCAGTCCATTCAACAAGCATATTACAGCCTACAACGTTTTAGTTCGGCTAAGTCAGTCAGCAAGAAAACAACTATTCAAGTGGTTTCAAAGAACAGTGCGAGTCTATGCTGCTGTCGGCTAGTATGACAGTTTTGCACGTAATAAGCGACCTACCGTCATTTGTTATAATTGTTGTATACTCCTCACTACTTGTATACCACGAGTACAATCTGGCATTGGACGAGACCTACCAACTCATCTGAAACGACACAAGTTTGACGTTTCAATTGTTAACATTTTATTCAACGTAGTGTAGTATGTATCTTATTCTACACAGGACGCTGGTGAAATAAAGTATATCTGTGGTTTGTTGTAGCTACAATGCATATAGTACTTTTACACAAACCTTATGTATTTCAACAACATGACGTCCTTCTCAATGAAGTTCCTTATAAACGGAACTGAATGATCATGAGTGGGTGCTGTATCGCAAGTTTCTTCTTTTTACAAGCACCACAGAAAGTTGTACGTTTAGTAGCTTGAAATTGTTTGTTTAAAACATCACCTTTTGTTGTTTTAATTTAAATATGTATACAGTTCTCAATATGATATTGTCGTCCTACGAAATGTCGCACCTGAAGTTTCCAGTACAATTTTACCATTAAGTATTTATGCTGTTTTGCCTTTAAGGAACTGTAGTGCAAAACTTCAATTATATATATCTCGATTAGCGCGTCACCGCGTGATATGAGGGATATATATATATATATATATATATATATATATATATATATATATATATATATATATATATAAAGAGAGAGAAGCAGTGAGAGTGCGAGAGAGTTAGCGGGAGAGACTTTGGGACGCCTCAAAAATTTTTTTCACAAATGACAGCGTGAGTAAAAAAAATCACTTGCGATAAACTGCACATAATAGATGCGTACATGAAGTTTAATGATATTTACTCCCAATTGACACACATGTGAAGTAAAATTGTGTTATAGTTTTCGTACTCACTGCTAAAGTGTGTGTGTATGTGTACATATTACATATATGTCTACATACATACACAAACACGCGTAACGTGCTACGAGAGGAGACAAGATTAACGTATGCATATTGTTGGCCGAGGGACGATACTGTCAGTTATAATGGTCGTAGCCTCTGTGTAGTGGTCAGACTACTAGCCTCCCGTCACGGAGATCCTGGCGTGGTTGTGCAGGCGAGTGCAGAAAAGTAAGTTACATTTTATATTTGAGAAAACTTACCCTCGATCTACTTACCAAAACAACTGTGTAGATTATAAAGCAATGTAAATGTTACCGACTAAGCTACGAGCGGAAATAATTACATCGGAGCGCTGTCGGACAGAGCAGGTTCATATTTGTTCCGTTACTAGGAAAGTCTTAGGGATAAAACTAAAGGCCTCTTTGAATGGCAACCAACTGCTCACCAATGCTTTGTCTTTGGGGATAGCAGTTGGTTGTCATTCGAAAGAGGTCTATAGTTTCGGTTCTTAGTTTTGCCGTATTATAGTGCGGCGCTCACAAATACAATTTCGACGAATTTTGCAATCACATCTTCTGTATCAAAGTATACCTCTTCTAACAGTAGGTGCGATATTATTACAGTGGCTAAATTATGCCAAACATCTGTCAAACGTTTGTGTATTATAATTTTTAGTGTGTTTTTATTGAGTTTGCCCTTGTATATAACGTACTATTTTATTTCTAGTAACATACTAGTTGGTACCCGCTAGTTAGTATGCAGGATTTTTTTATTTAATACGAAAGTTTTGAAAACTGTTGAATGTTGCAAAATGATGTTAAGGGCCATCATTAACGACCGTTAAATGAAATTGTTTTATTAAATTTACATATACATACGCGGGTACAACTCACCCATTTTTTTCCCCCGGTGTGTCCCTTACCCCACTTTGCTCCTATCTCTCCTCTTCATTGAGGGAACAACTCATGAAAGTGTCATTGTATTTAAATAAGTGGTATAGTGACGCATACAATACAAGCAAATACACATTTTCATATTATAGATAGCACATAATATCGTAGGATGTCTAATAAGAGTTATCTCTAATAGCATACTGTGCGTTAACATCAGTTCCGCCCTCTTCCACGGACTGATAAGATAACAGATAAGGCTCTGGAGCTGACTCACTTTGGAATATTGATCGTGTCTCGCACGAGAGTACAGAGCGTGTCAGCAGTTCCTTTCATCTCCGCCGAGTCTACGTTCCGCTCTCTGCGAATTACTACAACTTTCCCCAGACATTTTCTTTCCCTCGATTCGTCAGCTAAGCTTTTTCTTGTGTTCCACAGCACGCGTCGCTAATTGGCGGCTTGTAATCAGGAGTTAATGACTGGTCGTTGGTCTGGTGACTTCTTCTCACCTGTGTTGCCATGTCTCGTGCGGTCTGGCAACGTGGCACTGGAGTGTAGCACATGGTAGTTGTGAATGTACCGCACTGACGAGTCGTTCCGCTAAAAATTGTGGCCGTCATTCTGTATCAGCGCCATTCTGTATCAGCGCCATTCTGTATCAGCGCCATTTTGTATCAGCCCCATTCTCTATCAGCCCCATTCTCTATCAGCCCCATTGTGCATCAGCGTCATTCTGCATCTGCGCCATTCTGTATCAGCGTCAAAGCATCCGTTTAAAACTGTAGGTTTCTCGAAGTCTATTGAAAAATGTAAAAATAAAAAACAGCATTCCTAGACAATAATTTTTTTCATAACTTTCTGAACAAAACATTTTGCCGAATAACGTATTTCTGAAGAACAATTTCTCGTTCTGAAATATCGTACATGTAATTGCTGTGCAAGTGATCACACCTCACAACTGCGTCATTCTAAATGTTTGCTCATAAAGTTGATAGATATATTATTTTACATAATTACTATTTTGTGATTTTCTCAATATTTACATAAAAACGTAAATTTTTAATTAGAGTTTTTAGCGTTTATTTATCATTCACTTACGCTTTTGACCTTCAACCCTTGTATTTGGTCAGAACATTTCTGATAGTTAGCGAGTGTATTAAAATTAATATGTAAAGAACTGTGGAATATATTATGAAGGGCCCAAGTACAGTCCGCGCATAGGCATTAACGACTTAGGCAGTATGTTGTCGTTCATGCTATCCTTAGTCGCATATGTAACTAGTATGTGCTTGCTGTCATCTCACTGCAGCGACAATGTAGGTTAGGACCCAACATGCGTACACACCAGGAACTAGGAGCTACTGCGCACACATTGCGACAGTATTAAATACCAGTATTATTAGTTATGTTGCCGGCACTGCAGTAGAACAGGAGTGAGAGAGCAGACACACCACCTTACATATATTCCAGAGCTGCAGATGTTACTATAGCAGCGGTGAGGGCTGTCGCGGGGTAAGGTCGAGATATGTACTAAGATTGTTCCAAACATTGAATTATTTTATAAGTTGTTAGTATGCTGCGTGTATTTGTTGTCATGTGTATTCATATGCAGAATAATTCACACCCTGGAGGAGAATTACGTAAACAGGAGGAACAATATCAACTCAAAGTGTTAATTTCAATTCGAGTTAGACTCAGCGTTGAGTAAAATTAATATTATATATAACACTAAGCAAAATATGCGCTATTGACATGGGACTGATACGAAAACCTTTTAGTTTGAAACCGATTATGATGTTTACCAATATGGGCATTTCAATTAAAAAAATAAATAAATAAATAAAAATCTTTAAAACAGCTTTACTGCAGATGAGCCAAGAAATATAAACATACTTGTCTGATTGTGCTTCGCTGAACTCACTAAATACTTCGCAATAGCTTTATATTGAAGTAACTAGAAAGAACATTTACACTAACGTGGTTATATTGATGTTAACGCCTTAATTCTTTTTCATGTAATGTTACATGGCATTGTCATCAAGAATGTATTGATGTTATATGTCACTGAACCATATAATATCTTCAAAGCTGGGTATAAATGCTGGCTATTGAATAGACGCAGTGAGTCTACTAGTTGTACTATGACAATTCTGAGGTGAGGTAGCAGATATGATTATAGAGATTATAGAGAGGCAAGAAGTAGAGAAGTTGCGCCCACTAGCTGCAACGACCAATGAATGAGGCCTGTGTTTAGTTCAGCCTTGTGTTGTATTACTACGAATAAATAGATAAATATATATACATAATAAATAAATAAATATGGGTAATTCTCTGATAATATGACATATTCAAATAATGAAAATTGTTTCACAAAGCTTAAATATTTTGTGCTTTATTTTTTTATACAGCTAATTCTAAAATTCATAAATGATTATAATTATTGGCAGTGATTAATTACTTGAAAATAAAAAAAGTAATGTTTTTTTATTTATTTTTGAATGAATGATAATGATGCACAAATGAGGAATGATGGAGAAAGTCTTTATAAGCGAAAATAATTTTAATTTACGAAAATATGTAAATAGATCTCATAGTTTCTCTTATCTAAGTGATTATATTATTTAGCATAAAACTGTTTTCACAATAGAGCGACGTGACGCTTAGCGTCGAGCGTCAGCCAATCAGAGCCTTGACGCCAACATCGAGCGTCGGGAACACTGCACTAGCGACTGACATTTGACGCTCGTCGCTGGCGACCGATACAAAGAAGAAGAAAAGTTGTTTACATAAACTGTGCACGTAGTTAACGCATTTTTCAGGTTAGAAAGAAATAACAATTTTATATTAATGACATTCTGTTTAATATTTCGGAATTTGTGCAAATTAAGAGTGAGTTCGCTGAAATGAAGCTAATATATTTGTCATACTTTATTCTCAGTAGGAAATTGAACTGTTACTTTCTCTTTGATACCGGTATTTATTTATTTAAATCGATGCGAGCACAAACAGGTAATCATTTCTTTTATTTTCCGTTCATGTTTCTTTAAAAACAGTTTACAGTTACTAAGTTATTTGTCTTGGTAAAAGAGGGCAGCACGAGTTCGCGCCGCTTGCTACCGGCGATATTTTGTCGCTCTATTGTGAAGACATGGCAGGCACTTGTCGCTAGCGGCAAGCGTCGGGCGCATCGCGCCGCTGTATTGTGAAGACCTCCAGCCCGGGACACCATATCATATCATTAAAAATAACACATTGATTTAACTATTAAAAACCCTGGTCTAATATTGCACATCATACAATTGAATTCCAAACATTTCTGTTAAATTTTCAAAAATTGTCAAATTTAATCGGTTTCATTCTGCAGCATTTGGCTTTGCTTGTTTTCAACAATATAGGCTAAAGATTAAAATTTATGCCTGGCATAAACATCCCATTTGTCATAATTAACTACAATAAAACGTCTAGCTGGGTTAAAAAAACATACTGTAGTATTGTTTTCTATCATTGTAATATTTTATTGGCTATGAGAATGTATATTTCAGAATGTTATCACTCTGTTAAGGAATATAAAAAAAAAATAACATGTGTTTTTAGAGTAACGGTGCATAATAAAATAATAATGTAATTAGAACATAAAACATTTTCTTTTTTTATTACTAAACAAAAGTGTGTGAGTGAATGATGTCAAATCAACGGGACAAAGATTTAACTCTTGCTAAAAAAAAGTCAGTTTTTATTGTGTACTTGTTTCACAGATTTTTCTTGTGTTTTATTTTGCCCTCTTTGACATAAATGGATGACATACGTGTATTTATGTTTTGCAACTATTTTGAGAATTTATTGAACTCCTAAAGTGTGTTAGGGACATGGTGAGGGAATTATTTTTCATCAATATTTTCATCAACGTTAACTACAATGTAAACAAATGATCTTATATTTGTGTGATATGAAGTCATGATACGTTAAAAGAATAAGAAATCAAGTTGCCACTTATTTCTTTTATAATTGGTGAATACATTATCTAGGGACATTAAAGTTGCCTATTATCAGAGAATTACCCATATATAGGTTTGTTCAATGTGAAATGAACTACTGGAGGGCTGTTCATGAAAGAGAAGGTAAATGTCGGTCGCTCCGGAAAGTTTGGTCGGCTCAGCAGACAGGATACATGTCAGTCGTAGATGGACCGACGATCCTGGGTGTTTATTAAATATCACTTTTTACAGACGCAACTAAACATTTGCACCTGCGTTGTGTCTGGCTTCAATACAAGCCCACTCGTTGTATTTGCTCTGCGCTACGTCGGTGCTAGTCGGGTATTGGTATTTAACCCGGGACCTAGTTGGTGTGTATATTAGCTTCTTGCTTGTGGAGTCAAGAAACATACATTTAGTTACAACATTAGCGAGAGTGAGCTCGCCTTGTATCGGCCTCACGACGACTGCGCGACCTCGCTAGTTGAACACAGACGAGACCATGGGGGTAGTACCTTTTTAAAATTTTATTTTTTTTAAGTACTTTGAGTTTAATGAATAGCGGTACCATATTTTCTTTATTTCCGTCCGTATAACCCGAGAAAAACGTAAATAAAGAGTGTTCTTTTAGTTGACTAAAACGGAGTGCCGCCATGTTGATGTCCCTGTGACGTCATTGGACTTGTTATAGCAAGCCTGTTTACTCTTAACTCTACAGCAACTTACGTCTAGGTCGTGAAGTCGCGTTAAATCTTGTTGCGTGTGGTAAGAACGGGTATGGATGGAACTCCGAATAGTTATAAGTATAGCTTCTTTGAGCAGGACCACAATTAAATTTACTCCAATACAATATTTACTACAGCGCCGTGTGACAATACGAGACGGACTGCATGGTTTATGAGAAGAAAAAAAAAAAAAAACGTGCCGTGAAACAGTCTGCTACTAGCGAGAAAAATATAGTTTATGTATACAGTGGTTATTTCTGTGTATTATGTACCGTATGACACGATAAGCAGGAAATAAATAACTTCTTTTACGTTAAAAAGTTGCGACCAAATCTCGACATCTGTTCAATTTATTGTGTTTTTGCTGTTCCACTGCGTGGCTGCCCCGCCAGAAAACGGCTTAGCCAATAGGCGAGTTAAAGGCACCTGTGATTGGACGATAATTGGCGGGGTGGGCGTGCTATTGAGAAATGTGCCAATAGATGGCAGCACTGTTACGGTAGGTTTGGCGGTCGCTTAATGTTGTTCAAGTGGGGAAAAAACATAATTTTATATTTGTATGAAATAGTGTTAGTTTTGTACACATTACTTGAGAGTACATATACCTCTAACGGAAAAAAAATTAGCTCATCTAGTTTTCCCGTAATGGCACTTCAAAGTCAAAATTTGCGTATTTTTACTTCATACAAAACTTGAAAACCAGTTAACATAAAGAAATGA
>PNEQ01033393.1:0-12477 GCA_003012365.1 Medauroidea extradentata
GATTCAACTACTCAAGACAAACAAAATAAAGTTCACAGAACATAAAAATGTTTACTAGAAAAAATGTTACACCAACTGAAAGCCAAAGTGGTCGTATAGCTGACCCGCCATCTTTGAACGCCATTTTGAGACGGAAAGCTACCGATTTCGATGTCCGCGTCTCGATATTCGTAATCAGCGGTATCAAATTAACAAAATATGTAAGTCTTAGCTTTATGTTCGAGGTGAGCCCACAAATGCTTCTGGCTCATAGTCTATATGGAGCATGAATTAATTTACACAAGCGATTCCTTTGCCGCGCCTCACTCGGAGACGAAGTAAAACTGGCATTGTGCTGCGTCTTCTCACATTCTTTTTTTTTTACATTATCCTCCATCAACACAGTAAATGACTATATGTAATTTTTCTCAAAGATGATTTTCACGGGCTTGTTTATTTTGCTCATCAACGAGCATCAACACGTCTATTGAAATATACTAAGCAACGTGTACTAAAGCACTGTTATGTTCCGGTTACTGTTTGGGAAATGCGAAAGGTACTGGGTTCGTTTCCCAACCCAGTCTGGATGTACATTTTTATTCATATTAAATGTTCACTGAAATGTTTCTAACAACATTTGTCACAGAATTAGCTCGGAATACATTAAATTGACCTTGCCGCATTAACAAATGAGGACGGGAGGTGTTGGGTACAGGGGTGAGGAGGGGGGCAGCTATCAGCGTAATATTTTATAAAAATTTCATTGTTCTTATTTATTTATTTAGCTGTAAAAAAGGTTGTTAAAAAATCCAGCTGCTGATAATTTTGTTAGGATTCAAATCTAAGTCGGATATATATATATTTTTTGTGTTTTATTGTTGAACATCATTGTAACTTAGAATTTTTAAAATGACGGAATAAATCTTTCCTACCTGAAAACAACTCTTTAAAGAGCAATGATTACGTATACAAGAATATTAAAACTTTTATTTTCGTTCCAATATTGAATAGACCCTGCACATTAAATGTTTAAAAGAGCTTATTTTCTTGACATCTCTTTCCGTACACTTGTTATAAAACAATAATAAACAACTTAACTTTTAAAATTATTGGTATTGCCAGTATAAGGTTGAACAGTCATATCAATGTTAATTTTTAAAATAAAGCTTATTGTTTAAAGAAATGTCTTTCCTAATATATATATAAATATGAAAATTTGAACATTATTATTCATTATGGTATTTTTTTGTTTTAACTTTGAATAATAATTTCAAATAAATATTACATTAATAATAACTTCAAGGACTAATTCATCAAATTCTTCAAAAGCATAATAATTTGAAATCTTACATGAATGGCCACTGACATTTGTCTGGTAACGTTAGTCACAGAATCAACTCGGGACGCATTAAATTTACTGTGCCACATAAAAAATTAGGGTGGGATGTGTTGGGTACAGTGGCGAGGTGGGGTAGCCAATGTGAATAATATTTTATAAATACGTGTATGTATGTACTTATGGATGTACATGTTTATTTTTTACATTAGAAAGTTGGGTAAAGAATCAAGCTGCTGATATATTTTTGGGATTCAATTGTTTTGTGTTGTATAGTTGAACATCACTGTAGGGCCTACATTAAATATCAAAATTGACGATAATTAAAAAAATACTTTCCTTACTTAAGACAACATTTTAATGGGTGATAACTACGCGTGAACTTGAAACCATGTTTTTGTATTCGCTCCGATATTAAATAATTACTGCACATGAAATGTTTCAAAATGCTTATTTTAAGAATTCTCTTTCCTTACACTCGTTACAACACAATACTATGCAGTTATTTACATGAGCATTTAACTTGTAAATGTATTACTACTATACAGTAGAATAGTAATGCCACATTTACTTTTTTAAAATAAAGCTTATTATTTAAAGAAATATCTTTCGTAACACTTAAAACAACATACTAATGTGAAAATTCTTATATTATAATTCATGTAATACGTATTTTTGTATAAAACTCTTATCTAATGTGATACCGTATATATTGAAATAACACTACGAGGAATCTCTAACACGTAAAGGGGCCGAAGTTAGCACAGTGATTAGAACACTCGCCTCCCACTAAGCCCATCCGAGCTCGACCCCGGCAGGGTCGGTACCCATATTTTCGCATATGGGAATCGCTGATCGGCGGGTTTTCTCGGGGATCTCCCGTTTCCACACCCCTTCATTCCGACGCTGTTTCATGCAAAATCTTATCCCTCGTCAGTGCTAAAGACCTGATGTTAAGGGCTAACCGAAACCTCTTCACTAACACTTAACACAATAGGCAGTTTTTCCAGCACTTTAAACAACACAATGTGCAATTTCTTTAACGTAAATTTAAACCGTTGTTCAGTAATAGAAAAAAAAAGTACTATTCAAACTCTTTTTACATAGACTTACAAAATAAACTCCACCCTCCCACTCACTTTGGCTCTTAAGGGCCCTCCCTACCCGCGATAAAATACATTGCTGTGAGGTACAGCTATTATTTTTGTACGAAACTATTTAACGCGCATTATATTTGTTTATCTACGAAAAGAGCGCACGTTTCAAACTATGTAGCTATAATTTTATAAAGTTCGTCACGCCTTATTAGAAACAATTTTCGGGACCCTCAAAACTGCAAAAACAAAATGTTTTCCCAGGCTGCTGTATCTGGAAAAATAACAACCGGGTAAAAATAAAAACAATACAAACTTGCATTAGACTTGGAACTATGCTGCCCAAATATAAAATAATTGTTTCACTGCGCTGCACACCAGCCAATTGGCTTGCGTGAAGAAGCGATAGTGATGTAATATACCGGTCAGAGGCGCCATATCACTTCATCGATTTTTAATCTCACACACTCTCAGTCTATTCAGGGAGGGTCCTTATTGGTGTTCAAAAGCGATAAAATCAAAGGTTTATATTTTTATTAAATATTGTTAGTTTTGTAGACAATACTTCTGAGTACACGTTACTCTTACATAACAATTTTATCTCTCATATTTTTCTCATAACGGGGTGTCAAAGTCAAACTTTGCTTGTTACACTGCCATGTAAATAGTGAAAACCAACTGACCTACTTAAACAAAATTATTCACTGTGAACTACACCTTATGAGCTACGTAATAAAACATTTAAAAAATACACAGCATAGTACTTAGGAAAAAAAATCGCAAAGGTACACAAAAAGTAGAAATTCAGCAATTATTTTTAAATAGTTCGCGGAATTTTACAAATGTTTTATTACGTCGCCCATAGTATGTTGTTTCACTGTGAATTATTTAACGCAAGTAAGTCAATTAATTTCCATTATTAGCATGGCAGCAGAAAATGCAAATTTTGGCTCTGATGCACCGTTACGAGGAAACTACGCCAGCTAAAATTGTTTCGTAAGAGGAAACTCCACTCACAAGTATAGCCTACAAAACTACACTATTTCATAAAAACATAAAATTATGACTTTATCGCACATGAACACCCTTAATACATTCAACGAGTGTATCAACACCAGTTCCCATTTTTATCGAAATATAATGATGATCATACAAAACGCAACACATTTAGTCCGTTAATTACAAATTAGTTTATGTTGAGAAACATAATTCCTTGTCTGGTACTGCTGAATTCAGGACTAAGGAAATCTCGTATCTTAATGAACAGCTGTTTCTCCAGCAATACAATCACCGAAGTAAAAGTGTTACTTATTTACTATAGATAAACATGTAAATCTACTATTATTTATGTGCTCTTTATTACATGAAATATTTATTTGTTTTCCCCAGGACGTGGTTAGTTTTCCATGATCCTGCCTTTGAGTATGATGCCTGCGACAATTCTTAATGCACTCGCCTTCTAACCGCATATTTGTGTGAATGAGGCACGGCACCAAGGGCGAAGTTTACCGGCTTATCTGGTGTGGTATCACCTCTAGCGCAAGACAATTGAAACAGCGTGGAGTGGTATCGTAGATCACTTGACTGACACTTTCAGTGGTGATCCCATATTTTTGTTGGTGTAAATATTAAAGCGGAGAACATTGCGTGTTTCTATAAGAGTTTCACATGAATCCTGTGAGCAGTTTTTCATATATAACATATTGAAAAATCTGTTTTTAGCCATTTGATGGGTTCGGAAATGATTTTGCTAATCGATGTGATGTTTTGAAAGTACCTGTCTGTCATTGTTTGAAGTACATTTTCTTTTCGTACATTGACACAATATGCATGTGTTGAACAGGTAGGCTACATAAAAAAAACGTATTTAAAGACACGCGGCAACACATTTTAAGCACGTGGTAGGCGGTGCCTTTAAGGGTGTTCAAGTGCGATAAAGTTATAATCTTATGTTTGTATGAAATAGTGTTAGTTTTGTAGACAATACTTGTGAGTACAATTTTCCTCTGACGAAACAATTTTAGCTGTTGTAGTTTTCTCATAACGATGCGGCAATGTCAAAACTTGCATGTCTTTCTGCCATGCAAATAGTGAAAACCAATAGACTGGCGTACCTGAAATAATTCACAGTGAAATGGCGTACTATGGGCTACGTAAAAAACATTAGAAAAATTCCCGCAAACTGTTTATATATATTTAAAAAATTGCTGAATTTGAAACTTTTTTTCTGTCCTTTTGCAATATTTTCAGATTTTAAATATTACATTGTGGGTTTTTAAATGTTTTATTGCAAAGCTCTTTGGATGTAAGTTCACAACGAATTATTTTGTATAAGTTGGTCAGTTGGTTTTCATCATTTGCAAGGCAGCATAAAAAACTAATTTTGACTTTGACACCCCGTTATGAGAAAACTACGAGAGCTAAAATCGTTTTGTAAAAGTAAAATGCACTCACAAGTCTCGTCTACAAAACTAACAATATTTCAGAAAAATAAAAAATAAATGATTTTATCGCACTTGAACACCCTTTAGGCTTCAAGTTCCTCTGGTTTCGAGAAAGACTTTCGTTGCTTTGTACATCTCATTTTTTGGGGAAATTTTATTAGTAGAGTAATTTTCTTATTTTTCGGGTTATTGTATGGGAGTAGTTTTCAGATTAGTATCTGAACTCCTACACTTCCGAAGTGCCAGCAATGTTAGACGTGCCAGAGAAGGAGGTTTTTCTATTACCGAGAGTTCTTCTGTTTGTGTGAAATGTTTATTTTCGGTCAATTTCTTAATCAACGCACGCTTCCGCGATTCAAAACCCAATTTAACTGTCACTTCTTCACCACCATTTGTTTGTGTTTCAATAACGAGCTATTATATTAAATTTGCTCTTTTGTGCTTGTACCTTCAGCAAATATGTTTACGCGGCACACATTATGAATATGTATTCAAATATTCAATGTAACCGACGAGAAAAAACGTGAACACTTTGTATTCAGTGCAGTTTATCTTGCACTGGCAATTGCCTTCAACATATTTGACACGAACTTTACTAATGTGTGCCTTCACCTAGCCTGCTTCTCTTCCAGGTAAAGTGTTCTGCCAGTTTAAACATAGCAAAGTACGTTTGTGTCGGTAACTGCTTGTATAATATGTGCATGCAAACATTTTAGCGGTAAATAATAGTGAATATCTTCACCAAATTGAAGGTTGTACGTTGCAACCGAAGCGGTGGTGGTGGAGGTGGTGTATGGCAAGGCAACATGCGGGCCAGCGAGCGGAAGGTGCTGGTACACGGCGTTACAGGGGGTGGCAAGGAGAAGCATTTTTAAACTGATTTTTTTTTCTTTCACAGCTGCTTATCACTCATTTATGACAACTGCATTATGTCATTGTTTATTGTATGCATAATTATTTTTAATTAATGTTTTACTGCGATCTAATTTACTTTGCTTAGGTTTGATAAATTTTTAAAATATTACTTTTTCCACGGTTCCTGAAAATTATGTCGTTAGATCCGATGTCGTTAGATCGCCGATGTCGTTAGATCGCCGATGTCGTTAGTTCCAATGTCGTTAGATCGCCGATGTCGTTAGATCGCTGATGTCGTTAGATCCGATGTCGTTAGATTGGGGGTTTACTGTACATATAATAGCGTGCACATATTCTCAGTTAAGTATTATCTACAGCACAGCTTATCACTTGTATGCTACACATATGACACACACTTACTATTAATTTCATCGGAGAGCTTTAGATTCAAAACATGCGATGGTCCCTTGGTTAGAAAAACAAAAAGAGCTATGAAGGACCTCTATATTATAAACGAAAGAAATCGTCCATTCTCGTAGTGCGTTTAGCGCGCAACAGCCACTCATTGGCATTTCACACCAGTAATTTGGTTAGGAAATGGAGGTGAAGAACACCTAAAAACTTATTGCAAATTACTGTAATACTGATACACTTTAATATTCAAACTAAAAATAATTAGTTAGGTAATTTCACAATACTACTTAGCATAAATACAACCTTTGACAAAGGTCACTAAACTCTGTAATTATCGCAAATAAGCTAAATAATTGTGCACCAAAACTTTATGCAAAAGTTTAAATATATGCTTTGAGACAAGATACTTAAGTCGAAACGTGTTTTTTTTCTTCTAAATTGTGAAAAATGCCATTGAGCTGATCTTGGTAAATCATTATTAGCAACACTTTACCGTTGATGGTGTGTGGTGTATCTCATTGACATTGATGAACTAAGTATGCTGCAGGTGTTTTGAGTCGTCTAATGCTGAAATCACAATAACCAGACACGACAGCAATAACACGACAAAATTAAAACTGCGACAAATGAAAATCAAGGTCACAGTGATGTCAGCCCAATGAAAACCCAGCCCCGTCAGCACGACGAAAGCAGAATCTATCTATGCTCTGCGTCTTGTTGGGCTGTGCATGACCCATGCTGCGAAAGAAATTTAATCTGAAGGAACTAAATTTTGCTCAAATTTATCTTCTGTGGTTAATTTTTGCTGAACAATAAGTAAATTAATTGTTATTTATATGTAAGCTTTGCTTCAGGTGGAAAATTTTTTCGAGAGGCTGTTAATTTACAAAGTAGGCCTACAGAAATATAGAACGCTCTACGATATTCACTCGAAAGATGTAAAACTTACTGTTGTACATCATTGTTAAGGCCTATTAATTATTTTATTAATGTTATATATTTAGGATTAATATTTTGTATAACTGTAACTTACCCATCTAATTTTAGTTTTATTAAAGTTTCAAAGAATTTCATCTCGTCATATATTGCATTTTAGGATTTTGTGTATTTCTTTTAGGAAGCAGATAAATTAATTTGACTAATGAAAACTCTGTCATTTGAATACTGCCGATGACTACATGTCGACGACGGCTAGAAATTGTCGGGAATAGTAAACACTAGTCGAAATACTGGAGATGTTAGCCGCACTACTACTGTCATGTTAGCGCGGTCGTGTTGGTTTTGTCGGGTTATTGTGATCCCAGCATTAGACTAAATCCAAGTTGCACTTTATCTGAAAGTCTGTCTAGCATGTTCGCGGGCTTTACAATATCTAGTAAAAAAAAAATCTTCTGTTCAACTGCCATATAGGCTGTAAATGTTTTAGGTTGATTTAATACTAAATTATATCTTTAAATCAATGTTCATTAAACCTTTCATGTTCTGCACATAAACTAAGTCATTAAAAATCTTACAGCTAAAAAATCTACGCAATATTTTCTTTTAAATATGAAACTAAATATATAGTTGAGAAAACAAATATAAACTACAACTACCATTGATAAGTCATCGATTATAATTAATTGCTAAACAGCACATTTTCAATCTTTGTCAGTAGGTAATAGAATTTCTTAGGTAACTAAGCGGAGGCAGCTAGGGTCATCAACATTTCTTCTGTTTCTTGAACATACATTTAGCCTGAGCTTCTAGGATGTGTTGTGGTTCCCTTATACTCCGACCACGAGCTCAACGAGAATCTATCGTTCTATACAAAACATAGTCAATTTCGGAAGCATTACTTCCAGCCAGTGCTCGGAAGGAACGAGTTCCAATGAACGTGTTCCTTTGATTTCATTAATTTATTTTGCGAATGCATAAGGAGCGAGTTCTTTACTTAAAACGTGAACAAAGTTCAGAACTTTGTTCTTAGGAACTTGAACGCAAGTTTTGCGTTCCTATATTCGTTCGCTTGAAGTAAATATTTTTAATATAAGTTTATTTGCTATGTTTGTTATTAGTCAAACAACTAAATTATGAATTTTGTACAGTATACGAAAAAAGGTTGATGTTTAGCTATAAGGTTGGCGAAAATTCCTTGCTGTTGGTTGTGTCTGTGTTGTCAGGGGGTGGCCAAGCCATATACTGTGCAGGCAAACAATTGAAGTCAGTGTATTTGTGCCCTTGTTGTATGAACAATTGTACACATGGGACGGAGCTCTGTATATACTAAAATTCACCGAGGACTTCAGCCGAAAGACCTTCACATACCTGTTAAAAAACAAAAATTCAGTTTTGGACAGATTCAGAAATTTCAAGAATCTAGTGGAGATAAAGGTATTGAGAAGTGATAATGGAGGGGAGAATGTCAACAGAAACTTCCAAAATTTTATGAGAGAAAGTGGAAAAATCCATGAGAGGACAACACCTTACTCACCAGAGCAAAATGGAGTCAGTGAACGAGTAAACCGCACTTTTGTAGAAAAAATGAGGACCATGCTGGAAGATGCTGCTCTGGACAGAAAATATTGGGGTGAAGCAATCAACACCACTACCTATCCCAAAAAGTTAAGTCCTACAAAAGCAGTAATGGGAAAGACACCAGAAGAGGTCTGGATGGGGAAGCAAGTGAACATTCGCACCTGAAGACGTTTGGTTGTAAGGCCATGAAGCTCGTTCCAAAACAAAACAGGACCAAGTTGGATCCAAAAAGTGAAGAGTGCATTTTTGTAGGGTACAGCGAAGAATCAAAAGCCTACAGGTTAATTAGCCCAACAAACCCAAGAAAAGTGATTATCTCGAGGGATGTAAAGTTCTTGGAAAATTTGCAAGGCAGTGAAGAGCAAGGAAGGGAGACCGAAAAGATAGAAGCTGAGCAGAACCCCGTTGTGTTCACAAAGGAAAGTGTAAAAGCTGAGGAAACAGAGAATCTATCAGATGAGCCTGTGGAAACAGAAAGCCTGTCAGACGATGACCCCTTTTTTCGTTTTGGGGACCTACAAGATGAAGAAAAAGCCAACGAAACCTCAAATGAAAGATCCGAAACAGTGTTGCGAAAGTCTCAGCGGAAAATAAAACCAAAAGTTTTTCCAGATCATGAAATTTACTTCACAAGGCCTAACGACAGACTAGAAATAACTGTCGAAGAAGCCTTGAGTGGGCCATACAAGGATGACTGGAAGAAGGCTATACAGAGTGAGATGAACTCCCTGAGGAAAAATGATACCTTTGAACTGGTTGATCTACCTGCACATGAAAAATTGTTGAAGACAAAATTGGTGCTAAAAGTGAAGGATCCTGATAGTATGAAAGTGTTCAAGGCAAGGCTCGTAGTGAAGGGATGTGCCCAGACCTTCGGAAGAGATTATGATGAAACCTTCTCTCCAGTGGCAAAGTATACCTCAATTAGGTACCTCCTCTCGTTTGCAACAAAGAAAGGGTTAAGTGTAGACCACATGGATGTTGTTACAGCTTACTTGTATGGGGAAATTGATAAGGACTGTTACGTACTACCCCCTGCAGAAGTGGTGAACTAAGACGAAGAACAGAAAGTTTGGAAACTAAAGAAATCCATCTACGGTCTAAAACAAAGTGGCCGCTGTTGGAACCAGAAGTTGCACGAAGTGCTGGTGCGATCAAACCATGTTCAGGCAAAAGCTGATCCATGCATCTACCCGATGAGAAAAAAAGGGGCCATTCTGATAGTCGCAGTTTATGTAGATGATCTGATACTGATCTATGATGACCACAAATTAGCTGAACAAATTAAAAGTCAGCTGAAGGACAGTTTTGAAATGAAGGATCTGGGTAAAGTAGATAAATGCTTGGTAATGGAAATAACAAGAGACGAAGAGAATCAAAAACTCTGGATTTCACAAAAGAGCTACGCTCAAGACATTCTGGAAAGATTCAACATGCAACATTCAAAACCAGCAGCAACACCACTGGATCCAGGCTTGGATCTCACAGAGAAGAGGAAGGAAGAAGACAATGAGAAGTTGAAGAGGATCCCTTACCAGGAGGCTATAAGGAATATTCTGTACTTGTCACAGATTTCTCGTCCCGACATCACTTGTGTGGCAAGTATGTTAAGTAGGTTTAACAACTGCTTCACAGAAGTGCATTGGATTGCTCTCAAGAGATTTCTGAGATACATAAAGGGGACATTAGACTATAAACTTGAATATGATGGAAAGGGTGAAAGTGACTTGGTAGGGTATTGTGATGCTGACAGGGGAAGTAAGTTAAATGATAGGCATTTAGGGCTGTATTAATAGTCGCGTATCATATCATTACTTGAGAGTGTATCAGCTGATACATTCTTGAGAAGCATTTTGTGTCTTGAGAAATGTACGAATTAATAGACATGTCTTGATACTTACTCTGTTGATATAAGTATCAAGAATCTATTCTCAACTGATAATCAATTTGAGATGTGTTTTTTTCGTGTAGTCCAGTGTACATTAATTTTATCACACATTAACATACTTATGAATGTAATCTGTGCTTATTGTGTATATTGTTCTCATCGACATCGCTAATTTTTAACCTATATCATATTTTTTTGTTCACTGAATTAAAATGGAAAACAAGAAAAAACATTATACCGAACTGGAGAAAAGTCTTCTCACATCAATATTGTTGGAATACAAAGATATAATTGAAAATTAAAAAAAATATGCTGTGGCAAGTATTTATTGTGTCAAGTATTTATTATTATTGTATTGACTGCTTTGTATTTCTCAAACCAAGCATTTGGAAATTTGGTTTTGTGAAATTAGTGGTGAAAATGAGATTATTATTCTATGCCTGTACATATTGTGTCTTAATTAGATATTATATAGTTGGTTAATTGTAAATTAAACAAAGTTATAACTGCTGCCACAACTTGTGTCAGCCTGCAACCAACATTGTTACTGTTTGGTTTACGCCTACATTTCGACAGTTCTCTTCCGAGTACGTTTTCTCAGAAGCGAAACATTAAAAGGTTACATCAGGAGTGCTGCAGGGAAGTGTGCTGGGACCCTTATTATTCACAATATTAGTGAATGACATGGGACTCAGAATCTCTGAAAAAATAAGATTGTTTGCAGATGACTGTGTACTGTATACAGAGGTGGGGAGTGGAAACCAATTGCTGGCAGATATTGATAGGTTGTGGTCATGGACAGAGGAAAACCAAATGAAGATTAATGTGCGTAAAACTAAGATAGTGAGGTTTACGAAAAAGATAGTGGTGAGCAGAGATGTTTATAAATGGAATGGGCAGGACATAGGGGAGGCCACAGAATATAAATATCTTGGGGTCATATTACAGGCTGATTTGAGGTGGACAAGACAGGTAGAAAGAGTAGTTAAAAAAGGAAGGAGGGCTTTCGGTCTGCTGGGAAGGGTGTTGACAGGCGCCAGTAGTGAAGTGAAGGAAAGGCATAGACCCTATTGCGCAGTGGTTAGGTCAAGTTGGAATTTGCAGTTGCAGAGTGGGACCCGTATGTAGAGGTGAAGGTACAAGAACTCGAGAAGGCGCAGAGGAGAGCAGCGAGATGGATGAAGAATACGTGGAGAAGTGGGACATACTTTAGGAAGACTGTGTAGAGTATGGTGTAGAAAGGCTGCAATGCTTGCCAACAGGTGGAATATCAATTGCAAGCTAGTATTTTATTATTGTTGTTATTACTGTAATGCCTCCATATAAAAACCGAAAAAACTTAACAAGCTATTTTTAACTAGTCCACTCGAGAGCAACAAATTACTTGTCCACAATGACATATGCAATTTTAAAGAAAAACTTAAATAGTAGTCAATTGTCATGCATTCCTTATTTGAATAATACTGCAATGACATTCATATCACACAGCTTACCCTGTCACATAAAACCGCAGACACAACAACAGTTTTTGGACTGGAGATATTGGCAAACCACGATTTGTATGTTTCTGCAACGCATCCTCAATGTGCGGCAGTATGGAGTGAACAACAGCATCTTTTGAAAATCTATACCGCCTGACGAATTCGTGGTCAGCCCACAAATCAAAAGTATTCCTTGCTTCTCGGTCATAACGTTTCCTTTGTCTAATCTTCATAACAATTGTACAAATCAAAAGGATTCCTTGCTTCTCTGTCATAACGTTTCCTTAGTCTAATCTTCATAACAATTGTACAAATCAAAAGTATTCCTTGCTTCTCGGTCATAACGTTTCCTTAGTCTAATCTTCATAACAATTGTACAAATCAAAAGGATTCCTTGCTTCTCGGTCATAACGTTTACTTTGTCTAATCTTCATAACAATTGTACAAATCAAAAGTATTCCTTGCTTCT
>PNEQ01033394.1:0-12476 GCA_003012365.1 Medauroidea extradentata
TAGTTGCTGTGCACTGTTATACGATATGTCCGCTAGTCTAGAGCACTGGTGTGTTTGTCACCTCACAGCAGTTTAGCAAGCTTGTGTTCATAGTGTGTCTGAATGGCGGGGCTGAGTGATACTGTCAATGTTGGTGGCAGGAGTGCTTGAGATTACTGTATCTAACAAGTAGTTGCTGTGCACTGTTATACGATATGTCCGCTAGTCTCGAGCACCGGTGTGTTTGTCACCTCACAGCAGTTCAGCAACCTTGTGTTCATAGTGTGTCTGAATGGCAGGGCTGAGTGATACGGTCAATGTTGGTGGCAGGAGTGCTTGAGATTACTGTATCTCACAAGTAGTTGCTGTGCACTGTTATACGATATGTCCGCTAGTCTCGAGCACTGGTGTGTTGGTCACCTCACAGCAGTTTAGCAAGCTTGTGTTCATAGTGTGTCTGAATGGCGGGGCTGAGTGATACGGTCAATGTGGGTGGCAGGAATGCTTGAGATTACTGTATCTAACAAGTAGTTGCTGTGCACTGTTATACGATATGTCCGCTAGTCTCGAGCACTGGGGTGTTTGTCACCTCACAGCAGTTTAGCAAGCTTGTGTTCATAGTGTGTCTGAATGGCGGGGCTGAGTGATTCTGTCAATGTTGGTGGCAGGAATGCTTGAGGTTACTGTATCTAACAAGTAGTTGCTGTGCTTTGTTATACGATATGTCCGCTAGTCTCGAGCACCGGTGTGTTTGTCACCTCACTGCAGTTCAGCAAGCTTGTGTTCATAGTGTGTCTGAATGGCGGGGCTGAGTGATACGGTCAATGTGGGTGGCAGGAATGCTTGAGATTACTGAATCTAACAAGTAGTTGCTGTGCACTGTTATACGATATGTCCGCTAGTCTAGAGCACTGGTGTGTTGGTCACCTCACAGCAGTTTAGCAAGCTTGTGTTCATAGTGTGTCTGAATGGCGGGGCTGAGTGATACGGTCAATGTGGGTGGCAGGAATGCTTGAGATTACTGAATCTAACAAGTAGTTGCTGTGCACTGTTATACGATATGTCCGCTAGTCTCGAGCACTGGTGTGTTGGTCACCTCACAGCAGTTTAGCAAGCTTGTGTTCATAGTGTGTCTGAATGGCGGGGCTGAGTGATACGGTCAATGTGGGTGGCAGGAGTGCTTGAGATTACTGTATCTACTAGAAGGACACTGCACTGGAACGTTAGTGTTCTGACTATAGCAAACACTGTCCATCTCACTACATTCATGGTAATTTCCAACAAATAAAATGTGTTTTTTTTTTCGGTTTTATCGTTCTCGTACAAACGCTTTGTCAAAATGGCGACTAGACTATTTTCCATCTTGCCCAAACAAAAAACTGTTTTGACGATTAGAATGATTAAGAGTGAAAGTAAATGTTTTAAGATACAGAATGACACCTTAGTCATTCCACACAAATATGGTTTGTGTTAAAAACAAATCTTAATTTGACGTAAAAGTTTCAAAAATATGAGTACCTGTATTTAAAAAAATATATGTGAGATAACAAATGCGCATTTCTGTAGCTTAATTTAACTGTACACCTGTTGTACTAATTCTTTGTTTTAAAGTCGTAATACTTGTTTTAGAATATAAATGAATTAAATTTTTGTTTGGAGAACCAATTTAATGTGTGTGTTCTTTAACATTTGTGTCCCGACTTTGCATTTAACTAATAAAACAAATTTAGTGCAGACATTTTAAAGAGCACATTTATGAAATGGTTCTTGAAACTAACATTTTAAATTTATACTCTTAAAACAAATATTTTTACGACTTTAGAACAAATATGTTGTACATCAGGTGTATAGTGGAAACTTAATACATTTACTTTCGCTCTAAATCATGTAATTCGTGTCGTTTAAATCATGTGTGATTTGAGTAAGTAGCGTCATTGGTCTCGGAGACTTTGACGTGCGCTTGTACGAAACTACTTGAACCTAAACATATTGTATTTGTGGAAAGTTGCTAGTAATGTAATGTCTAGTAGTTGGGGAGGGCAACATAATGCATTGTTCGTAGCAGAGCACTGTTAAGAGGGCGTGGTACATAATTCAACGCTAAACGCTGTAATCTATAAGTATAGGTTTCTTGAAACTAATTTGCGAAAATTATAGCAATCCTAAACAATAGTTTTAGCCAATGTTTTAAACAAAATTGTTTCCAGTACGATACTCTGAGGCACAATCTCTGACGCCGGAACCTCGTGCATTTAATTGCGGCGCAAGAGATCACGCGTAACAAATTAGTAATTTTGGATAAATATTTACTTATAAAGTTGGTAATTGCCATTGGCATTATCTAGTATTGTCATTGAGTATTTTATCCATATTGGCTTCGAAGAAATCGTAGAAATCAATTGATGTTTTCAGTGTTTATTTATCTAACACGCACTCTTAATCCGGGAAATTTTGCGAATATTGTATTACAACATTATCATAGCTAGTTCTCGACTGCGATACTTGCATGTAAATGTATACATATGTAGGGCAGGAGAAGTATTATAAAGCATACTACGGCTTGTGTATCAAATAATTATGCAACTAGCTACATCATTAACAAGAAACTATGTATACTAGAGCGAGACGTGTGCCGACACGGGGGAAGACTGCTAGACTCCAATGTGCTGTATACAACACTCAAGGTTATATATCTATATTGGCTATAGTTTACTTACAGTATTGTTTCTATCTTCAAGACGGCCAGCTGGAACTGTACAGATTCAACACAGAACGTGTGAGATTAGCCCCTAAACTGTTCACACGTCTCGCTAATTACAACATCCAATAACAGTAGTATGAATCTATTACTGTTTATTGGATTGTTTTTGCGGTGTTACGCTGTGTCTGATATGGAATGGTACTGTAGTGGATAATAAGACCATTTAAACGGAAAACTACATTGACACGGCAAATGGTAATGGGGAGGAGACGGCCAAGTTTCGTCTGTGTGTGTGTGTTTGGTAAAGAGTGTGTGTTGTGGCTGAGGGGTAATGTACGACTGGTAGTGTTCCAACAGTTGGCGAGCATGTTGCTTGGCCGCAATTATTCTTTGGTTTAGTGTGTAGTATTTGTAAAGTGGCTTGGGGGGACTTGAAGTGTTCGCCATGCCAGACGGCGTGTAGACGACCCGCACAACACAGGTGTAAGGCCTGGTGGCAGGAAGCATGCTTGTCAGGCGGTGCGTGCAGTATATACACTGCTCTATACTGTATCCATTCCAAGGTTGCAGCAGAAGTAAACACTGTCACAGGTGAGTTCTCGACCATTGGTTGGCTGGTTAGTTAACAGTGTCGTTGCGACAGGAAATACGTCCTACGCTAAATTGCTGTGTTTTAGTTCGGGATAGGTAATTTAATGTTTAGTTGCGTTTTTTAATCCTCTGTAATATAATATCACTGTGTGCGCATGAAATACTATATGTGCATGGAATGTATTAACTACGACTTACGCGACGACGCCACGTCCATAGAGATTCCATTTCCTCCACAGCGAGGCGCGATTCCGTTTCTCCACTTGTCGCCAGTCGACAGCACGGGCACGCGGAGGTGGTGCGACGGTTTGTTGCACAGCCAATGTCGTTCAAGCGCGGGAACAGGCGGAGTGACACAAGCTGCAATATTGGAATGGATAGAGTATAGCTAGAAATGCGCTTTGTTCTTACACGATGCTGCACTGTTCCCTGTGTTCTTAGCCTAGTAGGCTTGTCAGACCACCTTGTCTCTAAAAACTTGAACTTCATCCAACTTCGTACACATATACTACTTAGTAACCTAACTTGACTTGACTTTTGTGTATTTTGTTCATGCCCTATTCACATTTTCAAAATGGCGGCTGTTTTAACAATTTTTTTTCTACGAAACTAGATATCACAAAAAGCACATGGTAATATGAATTGACTTTTAAGCATTTCATTCGTACAATGTACGCAGTTTCAAAATGGTGGCAATATTTTATATTGATAGCGTAGTAGCACATTTGAAGATTCCCCCGCCCCCTCCCCCCAGAATTTTGTTAAGCGTGGTACACACACTACGTACAAAGTTGACTTTACTTTTGCGTATTTCAATCATGTTTTCAAAATGGTAATTTTTATATTTTTAGCATAGTATTACAATCTTAGGAAATATTTCTCACGTTGAGAAAAAAATTTTGTTGATGCAAACAAAATTTGTTTGAATCAACCAAATCATTTGTTTATAGAGGAGCAATGAAATATTTGTTTGCTTGTACCAAATTATTTTGTTCCCTCGATTTGTTTGAGGCAAATAGCTGCATTTTGATACCAGTACCAAATATTTAGTTGGTCATAAAAATATTTCGTTAGACATATTAAATGCGCATACAATATTTTAAGAACAAAAAAAAAATATATTTTACTAGCTTAAAAAATTTCTGAAATGTTAAGACTTAAAAAAAAAGTATGGTCGGGCCGGGATTTGATCCATTATCCTATCACTTCCCCTTTTCCGTTCATGACCTAACCAACTGAGCTGCGACTACTTATGTGATATTGAGGTTGTTATTTGTACAGGAAAAGTTGGGCTTAATATTAAATTACGATTTTACTGTTTCACTTTCAAACATGTTTGTTTTCCGTCTACGAAAAGGTAAACGACGTCAAATAATACTACTAAATGATTGCCGTGCACCGCAGCACAAAGAACGAGACGTGCAGATGCGGTGGTTTTCAAGTTTATAGCATTTTCTTTTGTGATCGATCAAATTAACCACTTTGAAATTGTTATAGCTAAAATTAAGACCCTTTAATTATGGTGATTAACAGTTTAGACGTCCTACTTGTCGCACATGCCATCTTGTCGCTCCCGCACGCCAGCCTGCCATCTTCCACAAGTCAACCAAATGGATTTAGTTCTGCCAACAAAATCATTTAGTCCACCGAAAAAAAAATTTTTTGTTCAAAGCACATCACCCATAACTAACAATATTATTTTGTTGATCAGTTGTAATAAGTTGTTTGTTTACACAAATTAATTATTTGACGTCTTATAGTAACCAAATATACGTTTGGCACAAACAAATTGCGTTTAAGTGAATAATTTGGTCGAGGGAAATAACTAAATTAGTTTGGAGGACTCCAAGCTTGGTCTTACCAACAAAATATTGTTTGGCTGAAGCAAACATCACCCAAACAAATATATTTAGTACAATGATACAATTCTTTCTCTCAGTGCAGAAGATTATCTTGGTACACATGCTACATACAAAGCTGACGTGGCTTTTTTATATTTTGTTCATCCTAAGGTCATACTTTCGTATTGACGGTCATTTTTAGCATAATGACATATTTGAGGAAATATTTTTCCCGAAGTTCATCAACTTTGGCACTCGTGTTCTGTTTAGTTGACTGAACTTTCGTGTATTTCGTTCGTCGTTTGGTAGAGTTGGAAAATGTAAGCCATTTTTTTTCTTGGATAGAATGACACCTCTAAAAATGTTTTCCCGAATTTCGTCAAACTACGCATATATTACTTTAGGATTTTTTTTTTACCAGGAAGAGAGAGGGAATTTTTTTTGTCAGGTTGTCATTGCTAGAGATGGCTATATTTCGCGAATTCAATGACCTGTATGCTAGAATCAAATATCCTATGCATACTGAAGTCCCGTTTATTTGTCCATTGTCTGCTGTTCCACTGAGTAGCAGCTGGTGGACGAATGCTCGGGGCTTGAGTATACGTAGGATATTAGTTTCTGACACGCAGGTCATTGAATTCGCGAAATTTCACCAGACTCACGAATATTGTCGAGCAGCGAATAATGCAAAGCAATAATAAAGGTTACGAAAAGTGAACTGTTGAGTGGCAGGAACTAGTCCGGTTCACGTCGTCGTTGCTAGTAAACCTCACTCTGTCCCTTTTTAAACGACTCGAGTTGAAGTTTCTCTACCAAGACTATCCCAGTAACAAATGCCTAGTAACTTACATATTTGCTTAGTTCAAACAAAGGCGTCTGTATATTATGCTCACAGACAAGCAGTGCTTGTTTTTTTTTTTTTTTTTATGCTGCAATGATTGATTTTTCGACAAGTGTATTTGTGTAAATTTTATTTTTCCCCGATTATTTCCTTTTTCTTAAGTTTATTACGTCTTTAGTTGCAAATTGAGACTTACACATCTGGCTTGTAATTTTGAGTTAGCAAAGTTATGTTTTTTATTTAGTATTGTCTTTTCTATGAATACAATCAGCTTTGTTCCCCATATTTGATTTGGCTATTAAGTATGCTATATTTTACACTGCAAGATGTGTATACAGTTACTACGTGAACTACGGCAATTATTTTATGAATGAATTTTTTGTGTTTCGGGCATATAGACACTGCTTAATAATCAGCTCCTTCAAAATGTTCTTGTCCTAAGTATGTTCATACTTCTCATAGACACTGCTTAATAACTAGTTCCTTCAAAATGTTCTTGTCCTAAGTATGTTCATACTTCCCATATACACTGCTTAATAACTAGTTCCTTCAAAATGTTCTTGTCCTAAGTGTGTTGATACTTCGCAGACACACTGCTTAGTAACTAGTTCCTTCAAAATGTGCCTATGGGAAATATGAACGCACTTATTACAAAAACATTTTGAAGGTGCTAGTTATTAAACAGATTAAACAGTGTCTATGGGAAGTATGAACACACTTAGTACAAGAACATTTTGAAGGAGCTGATTATTAAGCAGTGTCTATGGGAAGTATGAACACACTTGGTACAAGAACATTTTGAAGAACTATTTTTTAAGAGCTCTGCCTATCGCGCTCTTAAAATGTGTTGCAGTGGGTTCGTAAATACATGCTTTTGTACGAAATTTTTCCACCTATCGTGAGCTTAGTACAAGAACTAAATAACTTAAGTTTTCTAAAAATTAAGTTGTGTGCTGATGTCTACACCACCTTCTGATTGTTCCTATTGACGTGTGTGTAATTATTCATGTCTGTTAGGAATGTTGTAACAACACAGATTTGTATTTCAACTAATATCTATGTGTATGACAAAACCAGTAATCAATGTTACAAGTCCATGATGTACCCAGAAAATACACTTAAAACGATGCCGGAAAGGTAATTCAAAATTATTTTAGATTTAGGGCGGGCGGTTGGGGTGGGAGATCATTTTGGAACCCTTCAAAATGTCTAGACACAGTTTTAACGTTTTGTGTCAGATAAACTACTTACTGGATTAGTGTGAATCTATTCTAGAAACCTGCAATGACTTTTCACCAATAAAAGGATTGGGTGACGACTGAAAGAGTATGTGAAATGAGTGATCTGATGTATCGCTGCACGCCTGGTCAGTGTGTGGCGATAAGGCGATACCGCGCCAGTTGAGCGTGTCAACGTCGCCCTTGGCACCGTACACGGCCAGTAGGCGGACGTCTTGAGGGCCTCCCTATTTGCGCTTCAAATGCGTTCAGGTGAGCGACTATTCTTTTTTTTTTTTGACGAAATTATTTAACACTTATTATATTTATCTACCAAAAGAACATACTTCAAACTATGTCGCTATAGTTTTAAAAATTCAGTAAGTTTATTAGAAACCATTTTCGGGCCCCTCAAAATGGCCAAAAATATGTTTTCCAGACTGCCATATCTGGAAAAATAACGGTCTGATTAAAGAAAAAAACAAGTGTTACACTTGGAACTATTCTGTCCACAAATAAAATAATGTTGTTACATTCGAATAAGATAATATTGAAGCACTGCACGCCAGCTGAGTAGCCTTCTGACTGCTTCTGCCGCACACATACAGTACCACCATATATGTGTTGCTAATGGTTTTACTGTATTGACTGGTTTGAAAATTAAAAAAAGTATCGTTTAATACAAATTATTGGTTTTAATAATATTCCTTAAGTCTGTAGTTACCAACAATTACAGAATTTTCATCGTTGAAAAATTAGGCTACACAGTAAAAACAATTTTTAACAAAATTATGAAGTATTTGCGGTATCTGCTCCATTGTAGTATTTAAATAACTGACCCGGTTAAATATGAACCCATAGGCTTAGAGGTGTCACCCGGCCGCAGAGACCTCAAGTGGTTGAGCTGTAAGGACTACTCGAGTACGTTGGTGCCTCTACATGCAGGCTTCTGTGTGCTGTCGTTCCTGTCCTGCAATATACTTTCAGCGCTCTTCCTGTCCTTTCATGTCGTCGTTATAAACTGATTAATCTTTGTTTGCGTCGTCTTCTGGTTCTTTTGTTGTCCTGCATCGGGATTTTCCCATTCCAGCGTAAATACAGGTTTCGACTTACTACGTGTACATACGGACATGGAAATGTGGAAGTTAACAACGGGACACACAAGTTATTGCAGTGGCATGTAAAGGTCGTGACAGTCAGCAGGCGTACGTAGTCTTACAATCGACCCAGCCGGCGTTGTTATAAAGCATGGATAATCGATCCTGGAGCGGTGTAGTGTTGGGGCACGTGACCTCGCTGGTGGCGGGTCAGTCACTATCTACTGTGTACACTGCAGCTAGTTGCACGACATGCACCGCTCTACAGTGTAGTGTAGTGTAGCCAGCATGCCTGTCTCTATGTCTTGTTTGTAGCTTGCCCACTGCAGGATAACCAAGGGTATGTATATACTACACTGTAGCTGCTGCCAAGTCCTCAGAGGTACCTTCTCCCTACTTTTATTAAATATCAAGTTAAGAAATAATGCGCCGTTACATAAATCCTTTAAATTTTGCCGCACTTTCAAAACCATATTTGCGGTACTTTGTGTTTAAAAGTCTACAAAACTGATTTATTTATTGTTTAAAAAAAGGTCCCAAATAAATATATTAATATGAAAACAGTGCAGAAATTCTTCTATGCCTATATTAGGTTAATTTTTAATTTTTCTAGATCATTGTAAAGCTGACTCCAAGTGCAACTTGTCTAGCTAATTATTGTTTTAAAATGTTTTATTAAACAAAAATTAGACTCTTTAGAAATCAGACTTGAAAGCTAAAAATACCAAAAAAGTTTTTCCCGTGTGGGTGTCACCACCTCTCAAGACATTCGTAAATATATATAGTCTTCCACTATGTTTGCATCTGCATGTTACCTTAAAAACTATTGTATAAGAGTCACAAATACCAGTCATTTACTTTCTGCTGTAAGTAGGTTTAGCTGCATGTTACACTTTATAAGGCGCTGATATTATCTACATACATATTATAAATTTTTTTCATTTTCACTACCATTGTTAATCTTGGAGTCGTTACAATGGCAATGAAAATGTAATCTTTTAGATAATGCTATATCTGTCATGTCGGGCGTAAAGTTTACTTATAACTTTGTATACTTGAACTTACAGCAAAACATGAGTAATTGTATTGTAACAATTAGTGATCGACCTGAACTTATAATAGTAAAGATACTTGAAGCAGGTTTTATTAGAACATAATTTATCATGTGTATTGGTTAATACAGTCTGATAAATTCATGCAACCCACGTGCAGGCTGAATTTGGCTGAAGAATCATATGTTTTATGCTGAAGTCTTTCCATGTATTGAGACTTGTTGGTCACGTTATAGGTCTGATGTCCATACAGCACCGCATGATTAATGGATACAAAGATACAGTATGTATTTACATGTTCTATGCATTCAGAGCTGGAGAGAGAATAAAATACAGCATTGCCAACGCAAAAATACTTTCAGTTTGTGCTGTACACTTATGTCCTGTGTACAACATATAAATTTAAAATGGAAGAAACACCTTCCTAATTTCTCTCACTCTAACCATAACTTAATACTTACATGTGGTGGACACCTAACTTGCTTCATGTACACTTGGAAACAATAAAGCAAGTTGTTTGTTAAGGAATCACTTTAAATATATGCTATTTGCAAGGCATTAACAAGCCGTTGCAATGGGTAGGTGTGTGTTTAGGTCTAAGACGTGGTTTAGTTACTGTCGTTCTGCTGAACAGTAGTACGCTGCTGCTAACACCATTGACGCACTTTGTTTCATACTTTCTTGAAAGTGTTGTAGTTTACCATTTACCACCCGTGGAAGCATCTATAAAGTGGGTGACAATGGAGCTTTACACCAACATGCCTTAGGCCCACAGCGAGGATATGTCGTTGGCAGCATCTTTCCTTTCCTCCACACATTGTATGTTTCTTCTGGCTCGAATTCGTTGCTTTCTGTTTCTCCGTTTCACGTATCCTTGTCCCATATGTCTTGTACATGGTCCAGGACAGGTTTAATTGTGTGAGCCAGCTGTAGTCAACCTACATAGAACATTAAGCATGCCTTCATCCTGGTACAGAGCCGTACTACGATGTATAGTCGTGCTATATATTAGTTTATTTGTTGCCTGGTTCACAATTACTTGCAATTCAGGCACTTTACTATGACACATTACTTACGTTAATACTTGATCGTATTGAACAGTCGTTGGACTGTAGTATGTGTGTGTGTGTGTGTGTGTGTGTGTGTGTGTGTGTGTGTGTGTGCGTGTTGTGTGTGTGTTGTGTTTGTCTCAACATGCAGTTCTTGAGGGTCAGACTCTCTACCACTTCAGATCTTGTATCTTGGTCACATTGAAGACAATGTAACAATAAACACAAGAGGAGCACCATGCAGCACATATGTGTGCATGCAGTATTACAGACGTTGAACCAGACGAGTAAGTGTGGCAAAGGCATATCAAATGTGTACATCGAATGTTTTTTAGTTTGTGTGAGAGAAATCACGAACTTCTATTCCCTTCAACATTTGTATGTTTAAGAAAGGACATATATAATTAAATGCCCACAATTTCGTAATTTATTTGCTCTGCATCTCTGTACGCATAAGACATGTGCATACTGTATGTTAGTTACCATCTGTGTTAAACTTGCAAGAAATCTAATAATACAGCATGGTAAGTGAAGCTGAACTTTAAGTAAGTCTGTTTTGTTTAATCCACGTGAGTGTATAATTATATGTTTGTATTATGTGTAGAGTTTATTATGTTGGTAATGGGAAGAGCTCTACGGGAAAGTAACACCCTCCTCCTGCTTAGTTGACTTTGAAGTTGGCCTGATCGGAGGTTGAACCACATTGTTACAGTGTTTCACATTGCATCACCTGGGCTGGACAAATACGTAGACACTGATAAAATACGAGGCCTGAGGATTTTAGGGAGAAGTAAATAATGGCTCAGTCTTGTAAGGTACTAGTTTGAAATATTTCACCAGTGGAGGGTGTCAATGTCTCACCCGCCCTCATGGTTGTTACATCATGAGGTAGTCCTTGCACTAGTGTTAACCAAGTGTAGATAGTGGCTGTGTCCGTGTGGCATACATTCTGTGTCACCTGTTACCATATTTTGCTCGACCTTGTCGCCACGAGGTTATTGCATGATCTATATTATACCGGTGTTTTACAGGTACTCGTACTTTGTAAGACAAACTAGATGACTCAGCATGTGGCTCATATTTGGCACCGGTGGTTTTTATTAAAATTTTTACCCCATCTGATGAAAACTGAGGCTCATAACGTTATCCTGCTGAATGTGCCGAAAGTAATTACCATATTTTCAGCCCAAAGAAAAGGATAAACTTAAGGAAATAAACAATATGCAATATATTATAGGAATTACTTGGGAATCATATGGTTGGTGGCTTTCACAACATGACCTTGCTTTATAGCTTAACTCAACTGGAGCCAATGTCGTGTTAACATGTGAAGTAATATATCCGCAGGCGTCTCTGTATTGGAACATCTACTGGGACCATTTATGATAGAGGCGTTGTTACTGCGTCATGAAAAGGAATTACATCTAGTGAAACACTTAATTTTCATCAAGACAATGAATTATCTAATTTTTTCTATTGTTGTAAACATAATTTAACATTGCGGCAATCACAGATTAAGTCACTTGTGGAAACTCTGCTCATATTCGACGTGAGTTAGTAAAACATTTCAGGAAGACAGGGTTCCTCTTGGAGACATGTACTCTGTGGCGAGTTAGTAACTTTCTGTGGCAATGAACAATCCTCTAGTAGGAAGTTGTAGTTACTGGATGACACAAGGAAACATGTACTCTGTGGCGAGTAGGTAACTGTTTCTGTGGCACTAAACAATCCTCTAGTAGGGAGTTGTAGTTATAGGATGGCACAAGGAAACATGTACTCTGAGGCGAGTAGGTAACTGTTTCTGTGGCACTTAACATTCCTCTAGTAGGGAGTTGTAGTTACAGGATGACACAAGGAAACATGTACTCTGAGGCAAGTAGGTAACTGTTTCTGTGGCACTAAACAATCCTCTAGTAGGGAGTTGTAGTTATAGGATGGCACAAGGAAACGTGTACTCTGTGGCGAGTAGGTAACTGTTTCTGTGGCACTAAACATTCCTCTAGTAGGGAGTTGTAGTTACTGGATGACACAAGGAAACATGTACTCTGAGGCGAGTAGGTAACTGTTTCTGTGGCACTAAACAATCCTCTAGTAGGGAGTTGTAGTTA
>PNEQ01033395.1:0-12477 GCA_003012365.1 Medauroidea extradentata
GGCTTTTACAGTTGTTTGATCGTGTAGCGTATGAACTAAATGGTGTGGAAATTGACCAGACGCGAGATGTCGGTATTACTTCGACAATAAAAAATTACATTTGTGTAGCTACGTACGAAAAACAAGCTTACAGAGCAGCCGGCTGGTCTGACAAAGATGATTTTAAATTGAGAATAAACCCCGGTGGAATATTCGAAGCTGTAATACCGTTGAGAATGGTACTTGGTTTCGCCGAAGACTATAAACGTGTTGTTCTTAATGCAAAGCAGGAGCTGGTATTACTTCTGACAAACGCTGCGGCTAACGCAATTTATCGCTCAGTAGATGTCGAGGAAGCCGTCAACCTAGAATTGAAAACTGTAGAATGGTTCATGCCTTACGTGACTGTGAATACCCGGGAGCGTGTGCGTTTACTTAAACACGTAGAGCGAGGCAAAGACGTTACTGTCGCGTTTCGCTCGTGGAGTTTGGAAACTTACCTAGCTCTCAGAAAGTCGTATGGAATATTAAATCGAGTTTCCCCGCTGAGAAACCGAGATACGTAATCATAGGTTTCCAAAGTAACAGACAAAATAGCGTAACTAGAGACAGGTCGCTTTCCGACCACTTCAATATTAAAAACATCAAGTTGTATTTAAACAGCGAATGTTACCCGTATTCTGATTTTAACATCAATTTTACTAACGGTGAATTTCTGATAGTTTACGAAATGTATAGGGACTTTCAATATGCCTATTACGGACGAGATGCATCCCCCATATTGTCGCCAACTGATTACGTTAACAAAGCGCCATTGTTTGTATTTGACGTGTCGAAACAAAACGATACAATAAACACTAACGTTATCGACTCGAGAATTGAAATTACCGCTGACGTCAATTTTCCACCGCAAACACAGGCTTTTGCTCTTATATTACACAATAGACATTTCTTATAACGCTCGAGATAAACTCGTGAAAGTATTGACGTAGTTCAGTTGCTTGTGTGACTATAAATGGAGAACATGTTTTGTAACGTGCAAGGTTTTTACGACAGTACAGGCTTTATTGTAAAACAAGTTTGTTTAACACAAACGCGAGGCGTGTTGCTTACTTTCACGGTAAAAGCACCCTTTCCCTGGAGCAATTTGAATGATAAATTTAAGCTCACTAATGCTTGGCTTATACGTAATTACCATGGGATTGGTGGAATGAAGGAAACATTACTTACGCGCAACTTACGCATCTTCTCAAACAATGCATAGGAAATTCTACCGTGTACGTTTTAGGAATAGACCGGGAGAGAATTCTACGCAAGTTGTGTACGAATAACGTGATTGACTTTCAGCTTGCTTACGGTTCTCCGACATTTGAAACATTACGTAAAATGTATGGAGATAATTATACATTCTCAAACGCGCAGCAAAACGCCGAGAACTTATGTGCGTGGTACACACATAATTGTATTTAATACGTTGACGTAATTTACTTCAAGTCAGTCATTATGCCGGTGTTGTTTGACCCATCTCAAACTTACGAGACAGTGCAGGTTGGGTATAGGCGTGTGTGTTTTAAACCTTATGGTTTACCGCTGCAGATGCACGTGTGTAATGACAGCGAACATTGTACGTATTACTTTGACATGTATTTAGGTATACGCTACGGGGAAGGTGTTGTCTGCCAGCTAGCCGACTGCCCTGTCTACCATTTACGTCCAGACGTAAAATTACCGTGTATGTTCGACAACCTACTACAACTCAGTTTTATCGAAGTGTTGTGTGAACATCACTCTGAACACCGCATTGATTACAAACTAATACGACCTGAAAATGGCGCGATAGTCAACTGGTACGAAGTTTGTGACGGTGACATGCATAGACATTGTCAAGCAGATAAATAACACGTTTGACATGTTGTGTTGTGAATGGAGTTGTGAAATAGCAAACGCGAAAAATGAAAGGTAATGGATTTGAATGCAAATGTTTTTGCTTCTATTGCGTTCGCGTACGTAATACTTTACGTCTCGCTACGCACTTATGACGTGCATTACGCTTACTTGTTTCGTGCATTGTTGTAAAACGTAAACGTTAGTTGGTGACAAGACTTTGAGCTGTACACTTCAAGCAAGTTAGTGACCGCTAACTTTGTGTTATGGTGGCTACTAGCCGCATTGCTCACCGCCAACCTACAACTACATTTCTGCGGGGAATTGAATCATGAACTTTCATCCAAGCAACCCGTACGTCAGTGTTAAAAAAGGAAGAAACAGCGTGGAATACGCTTACTGGTCTTCTGGCATATTACGTCACTTTACTGAGTCTTGTGACGGAATATTTCACATTAAGGTAACCACCTTTCCTCTAGATGATGAATGCGGACACAATATTATCACCTATCCGGACATTAACAAGTGTCCTGTGTACTACACGTTGGACTAAACACCTCTTCCATGCACCGTGGATGCAGTCTACGAACATTACAAGACTTTGAATCCTGAGCAAGCTACCAACATCGTACTTCACAGCCCTGAGTGTGCAACGCCCACGTACATCGACTCACCATGCATGACGCTGCCTTGTGTATCTCCAACGTCATCACGAGCTGAGAGGAAACCTCGTGTTAAGAGAATGCGTCAATCTAAAAACGAACATGCTATTGAGAAAATTGTAAATAAGTGTTTGCGCAAAATACTTTGTACTGTACTGCAATCTTTACCGCAATAAATGTTTAAAGAAATTATACGTGTTTTATTTCAATGAGGTCCTTGCAACTGACTGCCCACTTAGAGTGTAGTTTGCATCATCCAGAAAAAAAAATAACTTTACTGATTATTCGCACATCGCAGGCTCCTTTCTCACGGTTGGCTCAGCGCAGCTGTGTGTAGAAGGGAGCGACCCCTTACCCATTAAAATGACACGTGCCGTTTTAATGGTTTGTGGTGCGTGTCGCTTTGACAGATTTATTACATCAACCCTAGTTGATTCGTGTGAGTCACTCACTTACCCTCGTGTTTCGGGGGATAGCGTCACCCATTAAAACAACACATTTTGGTTTGACAGGTTTATTACCTCTACAATCAACGTGTGATTATTGTGGGACGCCATAGCTAGTTATAATTTTATTCACCCTTCTGCAAACAGCACGAGGGGGCAGAGTGTCTCACAGCTGGTTGCAGAAGGGGGAATATGAGTCACTCGTCAGCCTCGTGTTTCTAGCACACAGAGCTGTTCTACATTATCTTTAAATAGTGTGTAACTTGCGTGATCTGTATCACTGTGTCTTTGACAACGCTAGCTTCTACATCTACCTTCCTCACATACTCTCAACAGTAAGTACATTAACAATATGTATGGTTCCATGTAGCGTATGTCTGATTGAATGTATGAGAAAGTGATTTTATGTACGTATGTCTTTATCGTATGTATGAAATTGTATGTGATTGTAATTGTAGGTTGTGTATGTGATTGTAAGTAGCATTGCATGATTGTGTTTGAATGTATCATATGTAAGAAATGTTGTGTAATTGTTGGATATGTATGTATGTATGTATGTAGATGTCTGTCTGAATGTATGAGAGAGTGATTTTATGTACGTATGTCTGTAGCATATGTATATGTACGTATGTCTGTTTGAATGTATGAGAGAGTGATTTAATGTACGTATGTCTGTAGCATATGTGTTGCATGTATGTGTTTGAATGTATGAGAGCGGGGTCGTATGTATGTATGACTGTAGCATTGTGTATATATTGCATATATGTAAATGTTGTCTAGTGTGATTTTATTTAGCATTGTGTGAGTATATATATATATATATATGTATGTATGTAGGTAATGTAAAAACATCGTGAATATTATTACTTAGTGTTCTTCATATATTTGTCCAGGTCTGTGGCGAAAGCGGTGCTATTTTCCATGCGTTATTCCACTTTTTTTAATCTGGTAAAAATATCGATATGGCTTCCTCTGCAAAACGTGTCTGTGTACAGAATGTTGGCGAGGCCAGCACGTCTCGTGACGCGTCGACCTCGCCAGCTACTGGTGATGAGCGCTTATCTCCATCTGCGCTCACTTACACGTTCTTGGATACGACGTTTGGTAACAGGCTCGTGGATGCGCGTATCAGTAATGATCGGGTTGAAACTGAGGTGGTTTTGAACATGTTTCTCATCAGGTGTAAAGAGCTCTTCCTGGCCTTACTTTCGCGGCAACACCGTCCCATTAAAGTCTACGTGTGTCTGATTGGCAAATTTATTAAAGGCGGGTTGGCTGGGGAAACTGCCACTGAAACGTTTCATTTTTCTTCTAAATCAAGCGCGCTTCTCGAGTCCTCAGATGCGGGTGAAACATTTGATGAAGAGTTCATTCCCGCACTTACAAAGTAACGGAGTTTGCTGGTCGCGGTAGTGGCTGGGCCCTTAAGTTACTTCTACAACTGGACGTGCATATATCCCAGTATAGGTCGTTCACAGTAGGTGCTGCGCACACTAAACTCCCTGCATTTATTTGCAATAGGAAAGCTTGCGTCAATGTAGACTGTCCTACCGACGACTGCTTTTTGTTCAGCGTGGTCGCGGGTTTGTACCCCGCACCACGTCATAGTGAGAGACGCACATCTTACCCTGAACCTAGGACAATATTTAAGACGAGTGGTATGACTTTCCCTACAACACTACATCAGGTGTCGCGTTTCGAGGAGATGAATGATATTTGTGTTAATGTGTACACTTGCGTTGACAAAGACACAAATATTATTGACGAAACGTGTGCTAACGCGACTGAAACTTGCATAGTTCCTCTTCACATATCTCCTGTGCGAAGAGAGTGCCACATAAATGTTTTGGCACTTCGTGCTAGTGAATGTACTGCCCATTTGCACTTTCTAACTATTAAAAATCTAGCTCGCCTTGTGGGTAGTCAGTTGACGAAACATAAAGGAAAAATTTGGATTTGCGAGTACTGTCTTCAGTATTTTTCGAGCGAAGGCAGGCTGACTGCACACACTGAACAGTGTAAACAACACTCTGCTGTATGTGCTACATTCCCTAGCCAGGATGATAAGTGGCTTGAATTCACAAACTTTTCTAAGCAGCAGAGAATGGGCTTTGTAGCATATTGCGACACTGAAACTTTTCTGCAGCCCATGTCTACATGTATGCCACAAGATGGCGGTTCTAGCATGATGGTTATGAATAAACACGTACCGTACGCTGCATCTGTTTTGTTAGTGTGTAGTTATTATTCTAGCAAAACAGAGTATCATACGTTTGTGGGTGAGGATTGTATGGAGCGTCTTGTGGCTAAACTTATCGAGCTGACAAAATATGTATGTGACATTTACAAGGTAGATGTAGGTAAGAAGGCGCTGACTGCGACCGATAGGGTCCGGCTCGCGAGTCAGACTTAATGTCACATTTGCAAGAAGGATTTGCATAATGCTTCAGACAAAATTGTACTTGACCATGACCACCTGACTGGTGAACTTAGAGGATACGCGCACAACAAGTGCAATTTACAGTTCCGTCTTGCGAAGAATCAGCTCGTAGCTGTATTCCACAACATGCAAAATTATGACGGTCATTTTCTCATGCGTCCGCTGGCCTCTCGCCGTGTCACTCAGACAGTCGGCAGCGTAGTTGTGGAAAACCCAGGCAAAATCAAAGTCATTGGGAACACTATGGAGAGTTATAAGTGCATCACAAAACATATTCCCTATGGAAATACAGCACAAGGAGGCATGCATATTGTAAGACTTAGGATTATAGATTCTTTTAATTTCATGACCGCGTCGCTGGAAACATTAGCTGGTAATCTAGTGTCGCACCAGCTAAAACTCACCCGTGCACAGTTTCCAGATGACGCACAGTTTGATTTGGCTCAAAGAAAGGAAGTTTTTCCATACGACCACGTGCGGTCTATGGAAAATCTACGTGAAACTTCCCTGCCTCCTAGGGACGCATTCTACAATGTAATGAAAGGCGAGGGCGTGAGCGAGAGCGATTACATGCACGCTCAGGCTGTCTGGAATGCGTTCAACTGTGGTAGCTTAATGGAGTATGCCTTGCAGTATTTACACGTAGATACATGTTTGTTAGCAGACGTTTTTGAGAATTTCAGGACGGTTTGCTTGGAGGCATACGGTGTGGACCCCGCATTTTATATCATGGCTCCTGCTCTAGCCTGGGACAGACTCTTATCAAAGACACAAGTGCGCTTGGAGCTGTTGACCGACCATGATAAATATTTTTTGTTGAACGCAGGGTTCGAGGCGGTATTACTCAAGTGAGCAAAAGACACGCAATTGCCAACAATATTTACATGGACGAGGACTATGACCCTTCCCTCCCGTCATCCTACATTTGCTACTTTGACATAAATGGTATGTTCAGTCATACAATGATGTCGAAACTTCCTTTTGCTAATTTTCAGTGGGTTCCGAAAAATGAATTTTCCCATTGGGATTTCGCCAACATCGATACACAAGGGGACTCATGCTTTTTCGCGGAGGTTGATTTGATGTTCCCAGAGGAATGTCACGATGTGCTATCTGATCTGCCACTTGCACCAATCAATGGCGTACCACCAAACGGTTCGACAGAAAAACTTTTACTTACTTTAGAACCGCGGAATAATTATATTATACACGGACAAACACTGAAGCACTACCTGGCGTACGGCGCTGTTCTACAGTCTGTTCACCGCATATTGCATTTTGACCAGAGTGCATGGATGGCACCTTACATTAGGTTTAACATTGACAAACATGCTAAGGCTGCGAACGCATTTGAGAAATCGTTTTTTAAATTAATGTGTATTTCCGTTTATGGCAAGTGTCTTCAAAATATTCGCCGGGAACGTGATATTCGTGTCGTTTCGCGGTACGACACGATATATGGTGCGGCAGAACTGATTGGGCGTCGGACATTCAAAGGGCGTCAAATCCTCGCCGATGAACTTGTATAGATCGAGATGGAAAAGCTCGACATTACCTTCAACAAACCACTGTACACCGGTGTTGCAATTCTCGACCTTTCAAAATTGTATTTGTACGATTTTCACTACAACTTTATGCGTCAATTGTTTCCTTTGCCCTCCTTACACCTGCTGTATTTTGACACTGACAGTTTAATTTATGAGGTACACTGTCACGATGTGTACGCTCGCATTGCTCCTCATTTGGCTACACACTTTGACACTTCAAACTATGCGCCAGATAATCGTCAAGGTTTTCCTTGCATAAACAAGGGCGTTTCAGGCGTTATGAAGGATGAGTGTGGTGGCAACATCATCACAGCCTTTGTAGGTTTGCGTCCTAAACTTTACGCTTACACCTACAGGACGGGAAATGTACACGTAAAGCTAAAGGTGTAAAGGGTAACATGCTGAACACGCTCATGTTTAGTGATTATTAGGAGTGCTTGATGCAAAATTCACGAGTCTGGGGCACTCAATATCATTTCCGATCGCGCGAACACATAGTCTTTACTGAACGTAGTGTTATATCAACACAGACTGTATCACGACATTGCCATGGGGTCATTATCGCGTGTCTTTACCAGACTAAAAAAAGTATGTGGATATCGCGAGAGAGAAATACTCCCACCTGCCTGCTTCGCCTGGAGGGTCCGCAATGCGTACACCACGCTCGCTATGCTGTGTGGTCTACCGACTCCGGCTGAGCATCTCTCCCAATCGCCTGGCGGCCTAATGCTATCACGCCGGCCTATCTGTTGGTTAGGTGCTCACAGACGATCCTATCAGCTGACTGTGTAGTTGTCAGCTGTCTATACATCACGTCTACGTTATACAACACGATCACCTGATTTACACAACAAGCTGTGTACAAGCTTTGAAACAAGAACTGCATGTGTGTGTGTGTTTCACACACAAAGTGTTATACAGCCAAGTGTATGTGAACTTCAAGCAACGCGATTTGTACGTGTACTAACTGCATATGAAATTTGCACTCGCGCAAATGCTGTTTCACACAGCTAACTATGTAGCAAAAGACAATGTTTGTTTTTGGATTTCTACCAACCTCTGACTGACTGACTAGAAATCTGTGCGCGCGATAATGCTGTATTACAGTCATGAACTGTGTACATAACAAATGAAACAAAAATAATGTGGATGTGATTTTACTGCTATATATGTATTTTTTGGTAAATAAATTGTTATTATTTAAATATGTGTGTGAGTGAGTACTTATTTCGTAGCTAAGACCTGCCATTTTTAATGTACTCACCTAGGATGTCAGCAACCAAATGAGTATCAATGGCTGCTGAGCATTGACATACAGTGTTGGAGAAATCTAGGGGGGAGACATTGAGGGGTAAGAATGTAGGGGAGGTTTTATACTAGTAAGGACTGTCTCCCCTCTTCATTCGAGTAGTGACTGTGCTGGAAGGAGGATGTGTTGCTGCTGGGGGTCTGCTGTTGGAGGTAAGTGTTGGAGGGGGTAAACCTGTTATACACATATGGGGTTACATGATTGAAGATTTCTTCAAGATGTCTTAAGGAGATGGGGTAGATGTCTCAAGGAGTTGAGACAAGTATGTGATAAATCTTATTTTTTTCTTGAAGATGTCTTCAAGATGCTATGCATCTTGTAGACAGCTCCAGTCCTCCCCTATGTGATGGAAGGGGTAAGCCTGTTATACACAGGGGGGGGGCAACATGTTTTGCACACTCTCTCTCTAGCGCCATCTTGTAGACGTCTTCAAGATGTCTCAAGGATCTGATATACATCTTGAAGACGTCTTCAAGATGCTAGGCATCTTGAGAATGTCTTAGGGCTGTGGGACAAGTATGTGATAAGCCATAAATTTTTCTTGAAGATTTCTTCAAGATGTCTTTAAGATTTCTTCAAGATGTTTTCAAGATTTCTTGAAGATGTCTTCAAGATGCTATGCATCTTGTAGACAGCTCCCTTGCTCATAACAAACAATACCCACATGACGCTTAGGCACTATTTCCTCCGAAAGGGTCCATTCTTCAAGATGTCTTCAAGATGCTATGCATCTTGTAGACTCCCCCACCCCTCACCTACACACAGTCAATACCCACATGGCGCTTACACACTATTTCCTCCAAAAGGGTAACGTCTTGAAGATTTCTTCAAGATTTCTTGAAGATGTCTTCAAGATGGTATGCATCTTGAAGACTCCTCCACCCCTCGCCTACATACAATCAATACCCACATGGCGCTTAGACACAACTTGTACCAAAAGGGTCGCCAACCCCTTTGTACACTGCCTCCTCTGCACCCCTCGCCTACATACACACAATCAATACACACATACAGGGCAGGGCTTAAGCTCTCGGCCAATCACAGACCTCATGGCACTTAGGTACTATTCGTACCAAAAGACCCCTACAACCAATCACAGCCCAGGACACGCCCCCCTAGACAACGTCTTGGCCAATCAGAGCTCTTGCACCACCATGGGGAGGGGTCGGGCATGTTAACCATATGCAGGTTATGCCGGTTTTGCTCCCTGTTGAGCCAGTCCCCGCACGCGGTCACTACTTCGTATACATGAGGAAAACAAACATAATAGTAAATTACATTCCCGAAAATATGCATTTCGTTACGGACGTGCAGGTATAATCAATCCATTACTGCTCAAATTGTGAAAAAGTTGGTATCATTATTTTATACGAGGGCGGACAACATGCACACAAAAAAGTGTTGGAGGGGGGGGGGTGTCACAGCGAAGCAGAATACAACTCCAAAACGCACAACATTCTCGGTAACTTGGTGAACTGCAGCCAAACAACAAGGGGGTCAAGCAAAATACATTGGTAGGTAAGCGTGTGTCCAGACCTGTTCTTCTACGACCATGGCCCACCCTATACTCATATATACAAAATGGCAGCCATTTTTATATATATAGTATAATGCATAATTTGACATGTTTGAGGATATATTTTTCTGAATTTTATAACATTGGATATAGGTACGTATGTTAATTAGTAAGCTGACTTAACTTTTGTGTATCGTGTTCATCCTGTGTTCATATTCTCAAAATTGTGGCCACATACACATTTGTGGTATGGCATATCTGAGGAAACTTTTTTTTATCAAAGTTGGTAACTTTATACTTGGTAAGCTGCTTCGACGTTTGTTTAGTTTCTTCTTTTCGGGTTCAAATTTTCGAATTGGCGTGTATTTAAAAACATATCCGAAAACACGAAATATCGGAAGAAAATCTTTCAGATTTTAACCAAATGTGGAACACATATATTACTTATTAAATTGACTTGGCAATTTCATTTTCTTACCATTTTTTATGGTGTTGATTGAACATATTTTGATTATACGAGATATCCAAGCAACCGTTTTTCAGAACTACTTCGTACTTAGTACACACATAGTAATTAGCAAGGTGACTTGTCTTTCAGTTTTTCGTTCATGCACTGTTCGTATTTTAAAAATGTGGGCCATTTGAATATATTATGGTTACACAAGTTATCTAAGGAAATATTTTTCAGAATTTCAACTCAGTACTCATGTAGTACTTAGTAAGTTAATTTGAGGTATACATGTTTATGCCATGTTCTTACAATCGAAATGGTGACTATTTTAACATTTTTAGATCGTACTTTATATCTAATTTACCAATTTTTCAGATTTATATTTATTTATTTGTTTCTTATTCCGTTGAGACCACTTGTGTGGTTGTAGACCAATTGTGTGGTTGTAGGGCTATGGAACAGGTCAAGAATTAACATTGGTAATAAGATACAAAAATTAGAACATTATAACAATATTATACAAACACAGTTGGTCTCAGATTACACTAATAATTACAAGATAATTACAGCACAGGGCTATGCAGCACGTCAAGAATTTACATTGGTAATTAGACACAAAAATTAGAACATTATAACAATATTATACAAACACAGTTGGTCTCAGATTGCACTAATAATTACAAGATAATTACAGCACAGGGCTATGGAGCACGTCAAGAATTTACATTGGTAATTAGACACAAAAATTAGAACATTATAACAATATTATACAAACACAGTTGGTCTCAGATTACACTAATAATTACAAGATAATTACAGCACAGGGCTATGCAGCACGTCAAGAATTTACATTGGTAATTAGACACAAAAATTAGAACATTATAACAATATTATACAAACACAGTTGGTCTCAGATTACACTAATAATTACAAGATAATTACTGTGTTATGTTCATATGTGGTAGTGTACATATACAGTATGGTGTGTAGTCTGCTGTTTCGCTACGTGGGGAATAGTGTGGTGTAGTGATACCTGGACACTTACTAACTGGAAGCTGCTCCACTTCCACGGCTGCAGCCAAAATACACAAAACCCTTGGTAGGAAAACAGTAGATAGATGTCATTAAAAAATAAATAAAAAAAAAATGTTTATTTATGACTTCTCAAAAGAAAATTAGTAATCAATTTAGAAATATTGCAGTAATTTCCTATCCAAATTTCAAAGTGATTAGCCAGCCAGGAAAATAGATATATTAACTTTAATAAATAAAATTTGTCTCAAAGGTTCCGGTTAGATAATGTTCACAAAAAAAAATAGACTTGCTTAAATTTCACCAAATATATATATATATATATATATATATATATATATATATATATATGTTACCACAATTAAAAGTTTACTGAGCAATTGACTCCAAATGTTCAGGGTGTTTGCGGGCAAATTAAAATGTTTTGTTAGTCCCGAGTCTTAAGGGTCGGCTAAAAAGGGCGACTATTAACATAAGGCTAAAAAAAACCTCGCCGGACATAGCTGTGGTAGTTTTCTTTGGTAGCTGGAACACCGGAATTAGATGGAGCTGGTGGATTTTGTGGGCCTCTAGCACACTCCCGTAGTAGGTTCAGAATTCTTGGTCTTCCCTAGGGTTTTCGGACCCGTACATTCGACAGTTTTTGCACACGCTAAAAACTGGCACTACCATGGATTCGCCCTCCTTGGCGCCCTTTTTCAAAAACTTCGGCATTGTTATTTCAAAATATTCAAACTCCGGCGAATAGCGCCTCGCCAACACACCAAAAAAAAATTGTGCATAGCACATCGCTACGTTAGCTAAACAAACATAGAGAACACAAAAAAAAACTGGCTGGCTTAAAAAAAAAATAAAAACATACTCTTAAAAAAAAATTAAAACCATGAAAATTATACACTTTAAAACAATTACAATATTACGTTAAATTATTAAACATTAAATTATTACTGGCAAACTAATATTAGGCATTAAAATAATATGCATTGCAACTCGTTAATCCTGAGTGCTACTAATATAAACAAAAAATCACTAAACATTGAACAGTATAACGCTACATAAAATGCCCCCTGATATTTTTACAGTATCAAAGTTTATTTGGGCTGGAAAAATATACTTGAAAGAATGTTAGTTTACTGTTCAATAAAACACTTGTGCAAATAAAAGTCCGTTGCTTAGATTGCAAACAACAAAATAAACTTAACTCTACAATA